>CALNHX010002577.1:0-174314 GCA_940337035.1 Agriotes lineatus | reverse complement strand
TGTTTCAGTTAGCTAAAAATAATACTCTAAAAAAATCTCATTAAATTTCCTAAAAATAACACTTTTCGGATTTTGACAATTTCGAAAAACTCCATTTTCTAAATAAGTAAAAATCGTTGGTTATATATGATGATAAATGATGGCGACACTGTATATTTCTATTTTTCAGAACTTCAGAACTGTTCTTCCCTACATTCAGATGGCATCAACGTAGATGTGCAAATCACATGTGTATGGTCTACCTTTTAATGTGTGCCTTTTAATTACTTTCATATTTACTTTTCTCTTATTTCTAGCTTATTTCCTCTGTCTTGCAAGGTAGTGCCAATATGTAAGTTCTCGCTTATATCTATTAGCCTTATTTTTCTGCAAAGTAATGCTATGCATTATTCTCTTCACACTTCGTTGCTGCTACTAGCTTTTACAAGTTTCAGTTTTATCATTACTATCTGAAAATAAATCAAGGATATCTACGATACACAATTGTACGCAAATATGCTAAAAAAGAGAAGGAAGATACAGGCAGATAATCAACCAAAATATAGCTGCAATATTATATGCTAAAGGCACAAACATGTACAAGAAGTAAGCAGCACAACAATAAAACATACTAGCGGAAATGGGTAAAGAGGATGACAAACAAAAATAAGAAAACGAAATCATAGAAGATCTATAGAGAATGGCAATAATAGGATAAATTCGTTAAGAAGGAACAAAAGAGAATTGAAATGGTAGTACACCGAACGAAAACCTACTACAATACCTAAGTAACTTCAACAGCGCAGAAAATTTTATGATCCACGACGTTATTAAAAGGATCAAATAAACATCGAAAATTTAGTAGCTGTGGGGATGGATGATCTGCACATTAAATTCAATTATTTTATGTCACTTTCAATAAACTTTCTTAAAAATATTGTGTACAATATTTTTTATAACGTTTTAAATTTTTCTTATTTTTAATATTGCAATAAACGTGTTTTTCAATTGGATTGTATTAATTTTATTAACGTCATACATCACTAACTTTTTATTTAGAAAGACATTTGTGCTATCCTTTATCTAGTTGGTATTTAGAGAAAACAATGCATTTGAGATTTAAAATATGTAATTTATATTGTGAATAATAAATTATTAAATCATTAAATTAAATTAATACCACATAAGATTGGAAAGCTTTCTCAGCTCATGCATGATAAGAAATATAAAATTTAAAATGCTGGGTTTTTTTCAAAATACTTTATCCTCTGGGATTTTCCGTACAATATTGGGATTTATAGAAGTTTTCAAGGCCAGGTTAATTTTTAATATTTTGTTCAATATTTACAGTAGGTACAAAGCTTCATATTTTTACTATCGGGTTTTATTTTATGCCATATATATGTAACATTATCGACAGTATATACCTTTTCCACTTTTAAATATAGAATTATAATTAAACAAACAGTCGCTTGTATTAATGGAATTTAATCAGAAAAAAAAACTCAGATTAAAACTAATATCGGCTACATCCAAGTTTCCTGTTGTTAAATAATAACTGATAATGCATTGTAGATAAAATCATCTCTAAAAAAACAAACAAGAAGATCAAATTCTACAAAGTAATAGCAGTACCTGTCTTAATGTATGGCTGCGAAACATGGACAATGACAACAATACATGAGAAGAAATGAAATTCTTAGGAGAAGTGAAAACACGAGATTCCCGAAACAAGCTCATCTATACAACCCAGGGGATACCGAAATGTGGGCAGATCGAAGAAGATTTGGCGTCCTGATCCGGAACAGGCCATAAGGCTTAACCCTTGACGAATTTGCATATTACGTTATAATTTATTATCTCAGTGTAATATTTTAATAAGTAAAGCAATAACTCGTAAATCTTAGCATTAAACAATAGCATTATAAAAACTATGATAACACCCAAAGTTTATATTGATACAATTGAAGTAAGAAAAAAAAATTAAAAAGCCTAAGTTCACTGGCATTCGAAATGGACTTAGAAGTTTAAATTTTATCTTATCAGAATTTGGGGACGTTGTGTAATAAATAACCTAAAAAAGCGATAAGAATGAACTGATATTTTTGTCAAAATAAAGGTGAGTGCACTTAATCTTTAAATGGTAAAAACACACGTATTTTGAGTATATGAATTTGGTCATAAATTCAACCCTCATGTCTGTATTAGTTATGAGAAACGTGGATATTACCTAGGCACATGCCTTAATGTTATATCAATGTAATACTTACGAACTCTTTTTAAGGTGTTTAAACTACCAATAGAACTAGTATAAGGTCATTGTTAAAAAAAATAAAAAACAATAGAATAAAATGTGTGTATTTGCACTTGGTAAACTAACAGGTAGTTATATTTGCAAGTGCGTCATTGCCATAATACATATAGTATATCATCCACGCCACAATCAGTTATTGTGACCCGCAAATGTGTAAAAATGGTTTGCATCCGTTTGCTATTATCACCGTGGTAACAGTACACATTGATTATCTAAAATTTGACAATTTAGTAAAGGGGTGTGTAAAGTTTTTGGGGCTTGGCAAGCAATATTTCAATCCATCAGTGCGAAAAAAAAATCTCTTTAAAATTGATTTGGTTTAATCATTAATACATCCTTATCGTAATCGACACAAATAACTCATATAGATTGCAGTTCATATAACGTTACAGAGAAATTCTTTTTGCATGGACGTGTTGACGTTACAGATTTCGTCTTTGGAAAGAATGTTTGGTCGAAAATTAAATACCGCAATCAAATTTTCTATCTTCCTATAACAATTTGAAAATATATAATTTTTATATTTTCAATGTTTTGAAGTTTCTATTCATTTTATGCCGTTTGCGCATATGAATATGTGGCAGATGAATTTGTAAATGTGTGTTAATTTTTGTCACTAAACACATCACTTGTTCTTCGTCGAATGTATTTCGGTTTTCATATAAAATAGTTTTGAAAGCAAATCGTTATCTTGTGTGTGAGTGCGAAAATGTAAAAATGCCCCTACTTGAAATTCGATACAATAGTTTAAGGGTTAAAGAACGAACTTAAACGCGTTAGTAAATGCGATTTTGTGTAACTTGTGTGACTTTACGGTATCTCTCTTCCTAACTGGTTTTATAAATAACTGTTTAGTATTTTTAATTGATATATGTAGATTTATTATTATAACATTTGTTGATTCTTGTGAATATGTTCTGCTCGATTTATTTAGTCTGAATCTGAGATAAGATAGTGAATAGTATAACTGTAATTTATATATCTGATTGATAGAATTGATTTAAAATATTGTCAAAATTATGTTGTTTTTGGTATAACTCATTTTAAAGAGAATTCTGGAATATCGTTATACTATTAACAAACTAAATAATACGTAATATTTATTTTTGGAAATTGCTCTTAATATAAACTTAATCAATTCAGGATTATAGTTTGTTACAAAGAATATACTTATTTAAATACATATACAAATTTTGCCTTTTAATGCTCTAGTGTAAGTTCAAACAATAATTATCATTTGATATTTTATTGCGAGGGTTTTTCCAGGTTTACTATTTATGATCAAGCGTAGTAATTATAACAGTAAACGCTTCTTTGTACAAACAATGTTTGTTTATCCAAATTTACCATTGTTAATGACTATTGACTTCATCAATATTTTACGTAACCGGCGTTAACCTCCCTATCTTATACTTATTAAGGCACCAAGGGCATTATGAGTAAAATAAGAGCCCAAGATTGTTAGTGTACTAACCGAGGGCCTTTGGCCCGAGGTGTGTACAACAATCGCGGGCTCTTAGCTCACAATGCCCGTGGTGCCTTCAAGGTTTTATGTCCTACCAATTTTCGTACCTAATTCATATTCATATAATTACTATGATATAGTATTTAAGATTGATCTAGTTAGCTGATCTAAGTTAGATTTGTGACATTAGCTGAGCTGTCATTAATTTTCATTGTGACAGTGGTGCATAATAAAGTTGTATCCATGGAAACAAATACTGTTAATTTTTCATAATAACCCTAGTGTTCTTATAAAGAAAATAATTGCCCTGGAGCGTTATTTTGTATCTAAGATACCTTAAAAGAGAGTCATTAATTTCAATTAATGTACTGGTAGGACATAAATAATAATAATGCTCATTTAATCGATTTGATACTATTATATTTATGCAAACTATTTATGTAATTTGAATAGCCCTACTTTATTTCTTTCACTGTATGAACGTCAGTTGTAATGATAACATAAACATTATGGAAAATTGATCTTGCATTTATTATATACCAGTTTCAAATTATAAACAACTAACTGTGTTCGTACCGACACAGTTATTTTTAATTAACTTGATTCTAACAGTTTCACTTTAAAATGTTGATGACAATCAGCATGTTGCTCGTTTGATAAAGTTTAACTAATTAACAGTTTCTCTTCTTTTCCATTAAGTTTTATTTGTTATACGCATTTACAGTGTGTTTCGTGGTTTTATTACTTCTGATCTTAGAATATTAAGCGTATACACATGGCAGAGAAGTTCTATGTCCGTTAACGTATCTAGATTTTTCAGTGTTGTAGAAGAAAAATTGCATTATCGTTTGCACATTGGCACTTAAATTTTTCAACATCTTCTTGGATAGTTCATTTACAAAAATACCATTTGCATCAACTGGATTAACGTAATTGGGGATCATTATAAATAATCTTTATTAGTTTCTATGATTCTGCATTTGATCGTATTGACGCATACGGATACTAGAATAAAAAGCGAATGTTGCGTTAATTAGTTACAGCTTAAAATATTAAGATGACGTGAGCAATATCTACTTTATCGATTGAACGAGAAGCGCATGCAAGACTTTCCGTCAGTGATTACTTGCTAATTATGAGATTGGGTATTGCATTACTTTTGCGGTTGTGTGTAGTTTAAAAGTTCTGGCAAATATGGCACTGCGTTATAATTTTACGTTGCAGAATCAACTTTGAAATTTCATTGCACATCGAAAATATTAGATTAAAATGTTACTGCACATTATAAAAGCGAAATCTATAATGAGAAAATGGAAATGTTTTAAATCGGTTAATAAATACTGTTCTTTTACATTGCCTAATCATAGTTTTTTGAAAATATATACTACAAACTAAATGAATCTAAATGAAATTTAAATACCCTGTCCTATAGTAAGTCCACAGATGAACCTCAGGATACTGTTATTTTTCACGAAAAACTTTTGTTGTATTTAACTGATATTAAAATTGCAGTTAATTATAGCATTAGGAAAAATTGAAACATGAAATTTGAACATTATATTATAATTTTGAGTTTATTTTTAATATTACTTTCCTACCCACAAAATCATTCAACGAGGCTAGTTATCGATTGATTAAATATGTTAAATTAAAGTATTATTCAAGCTGCTGACTAATTTCATTATCGTAAATGATGATTAAAAAATCATTTAAATTATTTAATAAATAAAAACTTCTTATGCAAATGTAGTACTGCTTAATCTTCAGATTTTCATATAAAATCATTACACGGAACATTTAAATGCTGTAAATAATATGCAACTCATATGGTAGCTCAAAACCAAAATCAAAACCGTGCAGAATAAGCTGAAGAAACTTTATGAAACTGGAGCTCAAATTCAACATGGTCAAAGATAAAATGAGCCCTAAGTTTAAGTTCTAGAGGAAATTTACAGTAGCCTCCCAAGAATAACTGAGTGGCAACCCAACTTTCCCTCAAACTGATCAAGTTAGTTACAATAGTCAGTTATACGGATGACACGAAAACGAAGAAATGGGTAGAATTAGGGATGGGCACGTGACGTGAAAACAGTCAAAGTCACGGCGGGTCCAGTAGTAAACGTGAGTAATATTTGAAAATCGGGCCGTGAACGTGAGTCAAAATTTCCAAGGCGTGATTCCCGTTTCACGTTAATTTCACGTTAAATATTTAGTAACCAATAAAATACTGCAGGATGTTCCGCTCCCCCGCTGCCAAACCATGTGGAAGATCTAGAGCTGGAGCGGGAAGTCATTGTACTTCTGTGTGGCAGTGTACTGCGACGAAGTTTCGCACCTGTGTTGTGTTGTGATGTTGTGTCTATAGTCAGTCGCGTGTCTAAAGTCTATAGGCGACCAAGTAGAACTTACTTTTAGTTCCTCGGACATAAAAGTACTTTTAAACCTAGGAATTACAAATGTTGCCTAGCAACACATACCTTCTTGTGACAGTGACTTTGGTATTAAAAGTAATGTCTTTAAAGACGGTTGCGCGAAATCTTTTTTTGAGAAATCGGTATTTATCCCTTGCTGTAAGCTATCGTAGTCAATTTTCATTTATTTCTTTTTCTACTCCTTTATTAGTAAATTGCTCATTAAGCACTGTTTACTTGATTAGTAAATTCGTTGTTACAAACAGTGTTACGTAATGATAATGACTAACACGTAATTTTTTTTATTACGTTACAGTTAGCTTCTGTTGTTTGTACGAAGCGGTGTAGGGATGTGACTGCAGCCGCCTAATTTTTAAAATGGTGTGACAGATGATTTGACAGTTAATAAAATATTTCTTTTTCGTTTAACGAAATGAGTGTGACCGTAGAAAAAGTATAGTACGCAACTCGGGCTATAGAGCAATTACACGCTCGTGGAATTACACACGCGCCGCTACGCGGCTTGTGCGTAACTTTTCCAACTCGCGTGTAATATGCTTCCTACAGCTCTCGTTGTGTAATATACTATTTTGTGTCTACTATTCTGATTACAACATATCACGTAAATAATTTCATGTATGTAATTTCACAAGCATAATTTACTTTACAGGTTTTTGTTCTGTTGCGGGTCCTTTATTGGTTTTAAATTTGAACATTATATTCTATCTGAATTTGAATTTTCAAATAAAAGCTGCGGGTCACGTCATGAGTGGAGGGTCACGCCGTGAACGTGAGTTACTTGTTTGGATTCTACAAATGTACGAACTTGAGGTTATTTACGTTAATAACTCCCGTTCAAGCTCTTAATTTTATCACACCTAATTATCCACTCTAAACTACGCAACCTTACGCTAATACTGTCTTTAACTTGCGTTTGTAACTCGCAAACATTAACTTCAAAAATACCGTGAGGGGAAGCCGCGTTTACACTGTTATCACGCTGTGTTTTATGTAGTGAATAAACGTGCGTGTTTAAAAGCAAGCGTGAAACATGTGTGAATACTCACTCACGGGCTCATTTCTTAAGAATAGGTCTAAATACATGATCTTGGACGAAGGATCTCAAAAGCCTTGGGAAAGACCCTACACTTTTCCAAGCTGAAGTAGAGGCTATTAAAACATGTATAGAGTTAAGTACAGAAAAAAAAATGAAATCTGTATTTTATCATGTACCATGCCTATACGCTTTATATTCTAAGATCAGAAGTTATAAAACCACGAAAGACTCTGTGAATGCGTATAACAAGTAAAACTTAATGGAAAATAAGAGAAACCGTTAATTAGTCAAAATTTATCAAAAGAACAACATACTAGTTGTCATTAACATTTTAAAGTGAAGATGTTAAAATCAAATTAATTCTATTAAAAATAACAGTGTAGGTACGAACAATTTTAGTTGTTATAATTTGAAAATGGTATATAATAAATATAAGATAAATTTTCCATAATATGTTTATGTTATTATTACAACTGACATTCATACAGCGAAAGAAAGGAAATAGGGCTATATAAATTAGATAAATACATAGTTTGTATAAATTTAATAGTATCAAATCGATTAAATGAGCATTATTATTATTAAGATATGGAGGTTAACACTGGTTACGTAAAATATTGATTAATTCAATAGTCATTAACAATGGTAAATTTGGATAAACAAACATTGTTTGTACAAATAAGCTTTTACTGTTATAATTACTACGCTTGATCATAAATTGTTATTGATTAGGACTTAGGAAAGTTATTCAAAACAAGCAAATTGCGCGCTACGCGCACGTGAAATAGGATACGCGAAAGGTCAAGCTCCGAGCCGAGCGCTAAGATAAGAAAAACAAAACCTAAACAAATATAAACATCTGTAAAGGAACGTGAGATTTTATTTTGTGCCACAGACACACAGACAAACACACATTAAGGAAAATTATATTATAGATGTAAAATCATGGCCCCATGGAAAATTTCAGAAATATCGGGTTACTTTTATGAAACCGTGTGTACTAGATAAAGCATTTTCGTGGTAACATGGTTTCCCGCTATTTCTGAAATGTTACGTGCGACCACAATTATTTTACATTTACATTCTTGATGACATTTTCACGTATTTAGAAAAATAAAGGTACTTTACCTGAGAAAATAGTTATTTATTGTATAAGTGTTTTAGATTGCGTTTTATCCACGCAAGAATGTTTAAACGAGAGAACGCAGTTCGAGCTTTTAATTTTCTTAAGTGGATAAAACGCAACTAAACACGAATGCAATACAACGTTTTATCCAACAACTCAATAAATATCTAAAAAAACATACGTTTTGTATTGACAGCCATGAAAAGTCCTAGTGACAATTTGGAAAGTACCGAAAGATCAAATGTTATACGTTTGGCAGTACTGAAGTGTATTGTCAGTCTATGTCAAATTCGAGAGGTTAATAGGTTAAGTTTTATTTGTTATTTGACACAGATTGACGCAAAACTTAACCTACCAATTTCAAATTTGGTATAGCTTGACAGTGCTACCAACAATGCAGTAGGAAGTGACATGGTTTTATCCCACTAGTGGATAAAGTGGTACTTTAGACGGTTCATAAGTGTGGATAAAACTTCAATTATAAGGTGATTGTAGATAAATAAAAGTATTTTTATCTACCGCTCGTGAGGGCTTATGAAGACCAATCCAACATTTTAGTATTAAGATTTTCGACTCAGAATTAATCAAAGAATCTCCCTATCTAAAGCTTTAGTGGCCATTACGTGACACGCTGTACATGTGAAAGTTTTATAAATAAATGTTACTTTGCTATACAAATCACTGAAGTCACATATTTTTTCATCATCATCTTCGCCAAGGATTAGGCCTTATGGCCTTATGGCTTGTTTCTACTCAGGACGTCATCTCTTCTTCGATCTGCCCACGTTTCGGTATCTCGTAGGTTTGTATAGGTTTAGGTATAGACTTGTTTCGGAAGTCTTGTGTTTTCTATATGTTTATATGTGTTCATTTTTGATGTTGTAGTTATATTCTGTTTGGGATCGCAGTTACTTTAAGATCTTCTCTTCTTGTGTCTGATATTGTGCATCCCTTCATTTTTCTTAAGAATTTAATTACTGCGGCTTGTATTTTTGCTTCATCTTTAGTTGTCATTGTCCATTACGTTGTAGAATTTAATCTGTGTCTCGCTTCTTGTTTTTTTTCAGATATAATTTTATCTACAATTCTAATCAGTTATTATTTAACAACAGGAAACTTAGATGTAGCCGATATTAGTTTTAATCTAAATTTGTTTCTGATTAAAGTCCATTAACACAAGCGACTGTTTCTAATTAATTATAATTCTATAGTTAAATGTGGAAAAAGGTATATACTGTAGATAATCTTCGAAATTTATTACCTACATAAAATAAAAGTCTATAGTAAAAATATGAAGGTTTGTTCTGTAAATATTAAACAAAATATTAAGAATCAACCTGACCTTGAAAACTTCTATAAATCCCAATATTTTTCGGAAAATCCCAGAGGATAAAGTATTTTTTAAAAAACCGGCATTTTTTATATTCCTTATCATGTATGAGATAGCTTTCCGATCTTCTGTGGTATTAATTTAATTTAATGATTTAGTTATTTATTATTTACAATATAAATTCCACATTTTTAATTTCAAATGCATTGTTTTCTTTAAATAGAAGTACAGAAGTATATTTTTAAATAAAAAGTTGATGATGTGGGACGTTAATACAATTAATACAATCAAATTGACAAAAAGGTTTATTTCAATATTAAAAATAAAAGTAAATGATATAGATGTTTAGTAAGAAACATTTAAAACATTATAAAAAAATATTGTACACAATTTTTTTAAGAAAGTTTATTGAAAGTGGCGGATAATACTTGAATTTAATGTGCAGAGCATCTCCACAGCTACTCAATGTTCGACGTTTATTTGATCTATTTAATAACGTCGTGAATCACACAAATTTTCTACGCAGTTCAAATTACTCAGATATTGTGGTGGGTTTTCGCTCGGCTAATATTTCAGCTATATTTTGGTTGATTATCCCTTCGTATCTTCCTTCTCTTTTTTAGCATAGGTATTTACATAACATAGCAGATAGCCTAGATTTATTTTCACGATAAAACTGAAACTTGCAGAAGTTAATAGCTGCAACGAAGCGTGAAGAGAATAATGCACAGTATGACATTGCAGAATAACGTAAAACATGGATAAATAAAAAAAAAATAAGACTAATAGATATAGGCGAGGCGCTATATTTTAGCACTATTTTGCAAGACAGAGGAAAGAAGCTCGAAATAAGAGACAAAGCCAATAATACAAGTAATTAAAGGCACAGATTAAAAGGTACACCATTCACATGTGATTTGCATATCTATCAAGGGCAGAACAGTGTAAGTTCTGAAAAATAAGAACCATATTTGCTGCACTACAACTTTCCATTTTGCCAGTAAATAAACAAACAAGCAACTTAAAGTTTGAAAATGACCGACACAGTTTTCAACTGACGAAATATCGAATAAATGTAGTGAAAATATAGATATAGTCCAGTTGTTAGATAACACAATCTCCGAGTTAACATTCTTGGATATGTTTTAAAAGTCGGTGTCCTGGTGAAAGTTTCAAGGATTTTAATTGGGGTTTATACACGTTTTTCGGGAATATCTACGTTCCCATTAGTTATATGACCAAAGTACCTATTAATATTCTTATCAAGAACCTCATTTCCCATAACTATTGTTTGGATTTTTTTCTAAGTCGAATAGATTCTGAGCTAAAGTAGCTCAAAATGGTGCCCAAAAACGAAATATTTCCAGATTTCTCTGTTTTCAGCTGATTTTTGATGATTATTGCTTCAAAATTCTATTTTAACTTTACGTTCATACATATCACTCTGTATGTACTACTTATGAATTAATTATTGTGCACTTATTTCCACGCCACCATGAGGTAGATTAATGTTTAATGTGGTAAGCCCAGGATGTCTATTCCACAGATGCAATAAACACAGTTCTGAATTTTCTTCGCCCGATAGATTAGCTGTTGATCTCTTAACAAAATCGTCATTGTTGTCCGACAGAGAGTCATCGCCGTCGTTGTTAATAATGGACTCCGAAACATAATCACAGATCCCTCCACCAGGAAGAAGTGCCTAAGTTAAAACAAGTAAAGCAATTTGTTGAAGTAAACTCGTAACATAAAGCTAATCAAATACCTATATGTAGAAGTAGATGTTAGCAGAAATAACCTAAACAAAATTGGTGTAGTCTAGGACAATACCTATCGCTTCTGTGTGGAATAGGAAACAGCGGAGCATATACTTTTTGACTGTGTCGCAATAGTCCGTAAAAGTCGGTATCGATAGAGAATTGCATACCCTTTAACCAACGTTGGTATTACTTTTCATTGAGGATATGGAAGTCAGCGGTGAACTTTAATTAGGATTTTTTATTACAATAGATCTTGTAGGTCGCAGTATAAGAAAGGTAATGGCCCACCTAACTAACTTTAACTCGATAAAGGGGTAAAGAGGGATTCGGCAAGCAAATAATATCTCGCCTAAACTCTTCGCCGCTGCCATGGAGGAAGTTTTTAAGAAACTCGAATGAGAAAGGAAAGGCATCGATATAAATGAAGAAAGACTTAATAATATAAGGTATGCCGAAAATTAAGTCTTGATTGGTAATAAGAGCTGCAAGCAATGAGCTAAATATCTATGCCCACAAGATTAAATAACGTTGTTACTAAAAATGGAGCTCCAACTAAATATTAATATTCATTTTGAGAATTATGTCAAAAAAAGTGTTCTGTTTTTTGGCCGCGACTGTATATACCCGAAGGCGGAAAACAATAATCCTTTTATTTTCATTAAAATACAGATTACAAATACATACAAAAACGTCTATATGTATGTAGAAAATACAAATACGAATAGTGAATTAAGTATAAACGCAAGCCTAATCTGCTTTGGTAATTAGAGGCTAAGAAATCTGACATGTGCCATCGTCTTGACCAGAGTTACACAAGGCGGGGGGAGATGCAATCCTGAAACCCCAGAGTATCTACTTTTATATACAAATCGCTTACGCAAGAGAAAGGTTTCTCTATTCTTTATATACAATAGGTATTGTCCAGCCAGGCACGGGCTGAGAATTGAAATAACTTTCGCCTGGAAGAGCAATTCAATTTTTTCAGCTCGAGTTAATGATCCATTGTTCGCCGGGCACGGGTTGTCTTAAAAAGGGTTTGCTCTCTCTTTCAAATGGCCCATTTAGATGAAAATCATACTGTATTGTAGTAATTCAGCGCGACGTTAGGAAAACAAGTTTATATTCTTTGCGTGACGACACAAATCAAACTTGACGTTAAAGCGACTTCTAAAATGCAAGCGCACAATTGGTGCACCCCGAACTTTCACTTTTAGTAGTTCCTTTAGTAAAGCAATACGCACAATTGACTTTGGCACTAGCTGATTTATATGCTTCGCTTCATACTTAACAACCTGCAGTCTATTGCCCGAACACCATAGTCCTTTTCCGCAAAAGCAGACGTTCTTAGAAGAACATCATTCACTCCAAGGGCATTACAAGATACACTTCGTTGTTTCCGTTGCCGTAAGCAATGGCACTTCAAAAGAGGTTGTCCCTCGTCTGATGGATATTTAGAACTACCTTTTCAGCGACGCAATGAAACTAGACCATCAAACCGTTATGCCACTCGACGAGCAACGAAGCACCATACGGCAATAACTGCATCATAGTCACACAAATCTAAAGTATTTTAAATATTCGTAAAGTCTATCTGGGAAAGAGAGAAAGGTAGGATAATTGTTAGCAAGTTACTCAGAGAAGGCATCACCATGAATCCTAATCGCCGTATGCCTCTCTAATATTATTGGTTAATAAAAATTGGGAAGACAGAATGTGTATTGCTTACCGAAAGCTAAATCGTTTCACTGTCAAAAACAGGAATCAGTTACCGACAATAGATGATCAAATGCATCGTTTGTCAAGTTGTGTATACTTTACCAGCTTAGACCTAACGAACGGATACCACCAAATACCAATCAAAGAATCTTCAAAAGCAGATGCTCATTATGAATGCAATTGTTTGCTTTGAGAGACAGAAATAGTGCAGTAACTGCTCAGAGAACAAAGTGTCACACTAAAGAATACCATCTGGTCGTCAAAACAAAAGCAATGGGTGCTTTTTCTACTCCAACGAATGCTCATCAAGTTCGATAATTTATAGGACTAACGAGCTGTTTTTGAAAATTTGTAAGAGATTATGGGCCGGTTGCAGAAAGCAATGTTAAGTCTGGTGTTAGCTAACATCGCGTCAAAGTGAACAAAATCACATCAAATTTTGTTTACTAATGTATTAGTTACCATAAGCATTTGAGATTTGATTCGTTTTTGTTCACTTTGACGTCGCGTTAGCTAACACCAGACTTAACATTGCTTTCTGCAACCGGCCCTATGTCTGATATATTTAGCTAAGCCGTTGACTCGTCTCAATCATGCAGTGGAAGCAACATCCCAACACACAAGAGGGTATTGCAGCAAAGGTCTCTACTTACATTATACCGTGTGTTAAAAAAAAACTCATGCATGCCATGATCAAATTGAAGTTTGCCATAACTTGATACATACCCATTGAAGCAAATGAACTACCATAAGTCAGAGAGAACTAAATTACATCTTGATTTTGAACTATTTTCCTAAAATATCCAAGACACTTAATGCAAACCATTTTTGTTGACTGTTATAATTAATACATTCGTTGTTGTTGTGTAAATACTATCTTATTTTCCTTTTTGCTTGATACATGTAAACTTAATGCAGTGTAAACTTTTGCCTGTCACAATGGCACATGTTTCCATAAACAGAATGCAATCTGAAATTCACCTACAGACTTAAGTTAAGACATGACTATTTTTCTTAACTTTCTTTCCAAGGCATGTCCTAAATTAGTTTTTTAACACACGATACAACCCTACATTGCAGACAAAACTTCACGCTGATGCAAATGCAAAACATCTCGCTGGAATTATGTTAAAAACGCAAAATAGGAAACAATATCGTGTAGCCTACTTTAGTCGACGAACCAGCTCTATAGAGAGAAATTGTCACTTCTTCGAACTTGAAACGTTGGCTGTTGTATAAATCATAGAGATATTGCAAGAATATATGTTGGAAACAAAATTTAAGATACCTAGTAGTCCAGGGGCGGCGAGTTTTACAGTTTCAATCGGGTGCCTTATACTACACATTTCGGAAACTTCAGGTTTTTAAAGGAATAAATAAAGAGGATATAAATCCACTTGCCTGAAATAATTCGAATTTTCATCGGAGTGGCCTCTAATGGCAAGACCCTGTGTTGCTAAATATTTTAAACTAGTAATAAACGTGAGCAAAGTAACTCTAGCTTGTTTCAGCTTTCTTTTTCGGTATCAAGACTAGCCAAGACATTAACACCACGTTCACTACACGCCACAATACCAACTGCTTGGAAATGAAAATTTGAACGTTCATGATCTTTAAACCGCTCTATTGCTTTATTCCACGAAGAAAAACGATTAACACAAAAACATTTATAGGCATTTTTGTTGGACACAGTAGCGGCCTCGAATTAAGTTTTTCTGTTTTTGCTGCCTCTAAGCATGTCCTACAAAATACTCCATCCACCTGAAGATTGTAATCTATCCACCTAAACTGATAAGATCACTTATGCAAAAATTTCCTTGGGGATTTTCTTTTTGTGTCAATATCTGCATTTAAAAAATTCTTGTTATTAATGAAATAACTAATAATAATTTCAAAAATACAATATTGGTAAAATTAAGTTTAGTTAATCCCATCATAAAGTTATGTAGTTTGTGATTAAAATTAGATTGAATCTTTCTAAATAAATAAATAACTAGAATACAATATTTTAGATTGACATATTGAAAATGGCAATATAAATTACAATGTATAACATACCATTTATTTTATCGAGGTTTGAACATGATGGGTTTTGAAGCGTCCTTCCATCTCCGGCACTAGTCGATTTTTCGTGCTTTATCAAAAACTTCTCCATTGTATATGCAGACAACTACGTAGAGCGAACAACGCAAATGCTACTTGGCAACTGAGGCGTTTACTTCAGCTAATTGCAAATATCCATCATGAAATAAGCAACATTGAATTCTTGGAAATATTTAGGTAGTAGTTACCCTAGGCGGTACCTAGGCGATAAGCCTTAAATTGTACTTCCGGTCCCAACCAAGACAGGTAGTCCGGTCATTACACCCCCTGGCTGATGCTGGTTAGCACATGCTGCTTCCATTCCAAATAAATAGTTTTGAAAGATATTATTTTACTGTTACAATTCATCGGGTGCGTTGCACCCGTAACAATTTGTGATCGGGTGCGGTCGCCCCCGTGCACCCGTCTACTCGCCGCCCCTGCCTAGTACCTTGTAATGGACTGCAACTATAAAAGCAGTGTATATCAAACGTGATCTAAAACCACGCATATCACATTAGCGGTTACAGTTACAATCCCCAAGAATGCAATGATTGATATTCTACAACTAAAATCGGTTTTACTGATATTCAAACCATACGCACAGCAGCTGCAAAAGAATTAAAACACGGTCAGCAAAAACATGCGGTACAATTCAATGTAGAGAGAAAATGTTCCAAGAAATACCAAGTCAATAGCTAGCATTGATACGCAAGAACATCGTTGGGGATGGCAAAAGCCAAAAGTTGAAATCTCCCTTTTAGTACAGTAAAATTGTCGTTTTACCTTAAAAAAATTGGCCAAGGCAATTCCCCTTGCCCAGTGGTTTACAGCCATAGACAAGTGTAAAACCACACAGCCGCCATCTTGAAAACAATTAAATTTGTTTTTTCTCGCGATCCATTGGTCGCACAGAAAAAGTTATTGAACAAAAAATGTTAGAAATAAAATTCTACACGTTTTTGATCCGTGCCGCAATACCGAGAAGTTGGTATTTCAAACGGCAGAGGGCGTCAAAGTTACCAAAAATCCGTTTCCGCCATTCTAGCTCTGCGAGGGTGTTTTTTTCCGAAAATTGTGAACGTGAAAGCTGTAGTACTTGAAAAAATATGCAGGAATCTCTTTTAACAATGTGATTGATTTAAATAATCTCCGAGTGACAGCCCTTCAAAGTCCGCGCAGCGTGGAGAAGTAGAGAGAAGTAAATTATTTATATCCCGCACTTATAACTAACGTGATTCCATGTCTGCCATTTGGTTAACATAAAGAAAACCATTATCGCTCGTACTATTATCCATTTTTAATCAGAATACAATACCTCGCAATCGTATTCACGGATTTTTTCCAAGAATTTTTCACATTGCGTGGGCTCTTTTTTCAATAAAAATTTAAGCAACATTTCTACCATGATCGATAATGACTCGGTTGTGTCCGAGGCTTGAAACCAAGACGAAGGAAGAGCTCCAAAAAAAAACGTGTCTGAGTAAACTAGAATATATCTTAGGGTTTATGCAAAAAGAAATTACTTTCAATATACGAGCCCAAAATAACATCATTTGGCTCATTTAAGATTTTTCAGGTATCTTTATTTTGTACCCACAAAAGAAAATCTTATTGGTCAATATTCTCACAACATAATTGTAGACGTTTTTAGCAATATTATAAGTATAACAGTTTTAGCAATAACAAATTACAAAAAATAGTCGGGAAACACTAACTTTAAAATAAATTACCGATTCATTTCATTTGGCCCAAACGATCAAAATATCATTTCGTTCACCGTAGCATATTTTAGTTGAAGTGAAACAAACTGTTTGTTATTTAATAACATATAGACAGTCGGGTGTCTGTATCATTTTTGCAAAAATGGTACGTGGTAAAGCTATTGTCAATTTGTTGAATTTTGGTCATTCCTGTGGCAAAATTTACAAACAATTGCAACTATCGTATTATATAATAAATATTACACCAATAAATTTAAGAGCTTTACAGAGCTGAGCCAAATGATATGATTCTGGGCTCGTATATTCCTTTCTCATAATTTTCATTTTTTTAACCTATACCAATTTCTCGGTATCGCGGCAATGACCAAAAATGTGTAGAATTTCTGTAGATTCTGAAAACCTATTCACATTGAAACTACTTGAGTGACGTGACGATTTTACCTCGCAAAAGAGCAATGGGTACTTCCCTGCGGCGGAATATATCGTACATTTCCCACGCTGCGCGAACTTTGAAGGGCTGTCACTCCGAGACTAATTAAATCAATCACATTATTAAAAGAGATTCGTGCATATTTTTTCAAGCATTACAACTTTTACATTCGCAATTTTCGGAAAATACTTCTCTGTATCGCAGCAACGATAAAAAATGTGTAGAATTTTATTTCCAACATTTTTTGTTCAATAACTTTTTCTGTGCGACCAATGGATCGCGAGAAAAAACAAATTTAATTGTTTGCAAGATGGCGGCTGTTTGGCAAGAGGTGGGGGCACTTTTTTTTGGTTTTACACTTGCCTAATGGCCCTAAACCATTGGGCAAGAGGAATCGCCGCGGCCAATTTTTTTAAGGTGACGGGGTATTTTCCGACAATTTTACTCTACTATTTATAGGCAGTAGTCTAATGATGGTTAAAAGGTTCCTGCCTTACGATCGATATTGAGTCGTTGATGTCCAATGATGTTCAATTCAAGCAGGATCATCAAAGCCAAGTACGATAATGTTGCCGTGGACCGCATGAAGTCGTGGATGAGTAGTGTTCAAATAGTGACAATAAAATGGACAACCTCTCTACTTTGCTACTGCTACGGACGACTCACCACGTCTCTGGGGAACCCTTTGGTAAGTAAATACCTGTAGTTAGAGTAATTAGCACATGTTCAGGTGGCCGCGAAGTTTGCAGCGCGCAGGACATTTGTAATTTGATATCTGTTATACTTATTGCCAGATCAATTACACTGTGAATTTTTTATGGGTATTTATTAACAGAAACGAGAAATCGACCTCTCAAGGAATCATCGATTCAGACTGGTTTCCGGGTGAGCCTGTAGATTTAGCAAGACAGGTAACGGGCTACCGGTTCAGGCTAATCTCAGACAGAAATATTTAGGTTGTTAGATCAGGAATCGGTCTCTCAAGGAGTCATCGATTCAAACTGATCTCGGAGCGTGCATTCAGGTTAATGGACCAGGAATCGGCCTCTCAAGGAGTCATCGATTCAAACTTTACAGGTAGATCCGGAAGATTCCCCAGGAGAGAATGAGGGTAACAGGAAGGTTTAAAAAATAATGAATAAAATGAATAGAATTCTTTGTCTAGGACTGGGCAGGATCAGGACGGGGCAGGAACAGGTAAGCTTGAGTTGGGATAAAACTCAAGTCTCGGAATCGAAATCTCTTTTCTTCAACTGGTCTCGGCGCTGCTTTTATGTGCTTTGCGTCGTTCTATCAAAGCAACCACTTCGAACCTTCTTAGGTGGGAGAGCGGCGAGCGGACTGAGCCTGCGTTTGCTATCTCTTCTTCGGCCGTCGGCAAGATGCAACCCATGATAACGCTTGGATAGGCAATGCATAAATTAAAATACATTTTTAACGTTTAATTAGAATTTATGCGGAAGCTAGCATTAGAATTGAAGTTAGCGGTATGTTAAAGTTAAAATATTTGATAGTTGAAGGTGCATTATTTATAAGTTTTAATTAATATGCTTACCATTCGGCAATATTTTGAACACTAAAACGTGAAACAATCTTGACAAATATATTAGACGTTAAATCACAAGTTCTTGTTTTTTAGGAGAATCTGTAGTGCAGATGGAACCAATGTAGCGTATCGAGAAATATATGCTGATTAGGGATGAGATTCTGACTCGGACAGAACGTTCGGGGTGTGACAAGGGCGCAAAGTATGTTGTGAAAGTGGGTTGCTTTGCGTAGTTTATTGACGTATATAATTATTCAAACCAATAATTAATTACAATGTAATAAGTTGCAATAATGTGAGGCGAATGTACGTACTATCAAAGATAGTTGAATAATGTTAGATTTTTTGCAATTACATCGTTCTTGCCTGTTCTAGATAAAAATATGATAATTGAGAGGGGATCCAGCAGAAGCATGTTGTTCCGCCTGTTGTAGCAGCCAAGTCTCAGTGCTGTACTATCTTAGACGAGTAGTTCAGGGAAAGCAAGCACTTACTGACTGTACGGGTTGTAAATACTAGTTAACCTATTGCATTAATATTGGGGAGTACCACTGAACAGGCCGAGAGCTAACCCAACCACTGAAGGTAGCAATGAATAGCTAGAGTTGATGCTGACTGATGCAAGGCCGAGTATTGTAATATCGCTGTCGGAATTACGAAGGGACCAGGGGGACGGCCACCCCTGGTGAGTACAATTATTATTAACGAAGAGATTTTTAGGTCAGTAAGTCTATGTTCATTTACATTTAATCGCTTTCCTCCTCCACTGGCCCAGGGATGGCTCGCACTGGCACTGTTTGCACCTCGTCTCGTTGCCGCCTTGTTGTCGTGGGTGAGTTGCATCCACCACTTTGACACATGGTAGAAAAATCAGAATTTTAATTTTAAGAAAACCTACAAAAACGCGTAGAACAAGAGACATTAAACAAACAGGTTTCTTCTGAAATTATCTTTAGAAGAAGCTAGCAGCATGAACAGAGAAAATTTAGAAAAATAACTACTGTAAAACCGGTATTACCCTGATGCTCTTCATTCGGTTTTTTTTAATTACTGAAGAACAAATTGCTCATTAAATTATTCAAATAACATACGTATACAGATAGGTAACACTTAATTTAAAATTTAGTTGGCCGTAGTATTCTTCCTACCTGGGTGAGTACTTTGAAGTTCCAAAGTGGGTAATTTCTGTAGAAAATCAGATTTAGATGCCTATATTGCTGCTCCCCATTTAATCGTGCAGAACTGATGATAGTATTAATCAAACCAGAAAATTATTACGTACATGTATATACATAGTGGGCAGTATTCTCACACAATGTGTGACGCTTTGATTAAATAAAAATAGTGTTAATTTGCAATACATTGATGCTTTTACACATTACGATTTATGTAGAAACATCTCTTTCTTCTTTTACCTTAAACGCAGCAGCGTTATTTAAAACGTGGTAAAAATACGAAACAGAAAACTATATTAAATTTCTGTTAGAATAACAACTTAATAATTCTAGGTACTTTTATTTTATGTGTGGTCATAATAAAGATTATTCGTTTTTTAATTTCAATAAATAGCTATTTATGATACAAGTGTTAAAAGTGGCTGTTTAGTGCACGAGACATGAAAATTATGGAACGAAGCCGCAGGCTGGGTTTATAACATGTCAAGTGCAATAACACTTTTAGCACAAGCTTGCATACAATATTCTTTCTACGACCTTAAATTTACTGCTATTATTCCATAAATACGGATTTAACAAAGTTATACATGTTTGACAGTTATAATTTATCTCATAATAAAAAGATTGCCATGGATACAGGTGACTATTTCTATAGCCGATAGTTGACAAAGTTAGTTATGAAAGGTAATTATAATATCACACATTTTACTTTATTCATTACACAATGCTTTAATTATTTTAACAAACACTACCTCTAACGAATGAACTAACTAGAATAACTTTAACTTCACTTCCAGTTTAAAATACGTAAATTTAAAATCAGCTGTTTACTTTTAGCACGCTGATCTACAATATATAATTTTTAGGTCGGCAAGCCTACTTTTAATGGACGTTATGACAGTCAACATTACAGTGGTATTTAATATTTATCTATGAAAATTAAAAGATATGAATCACAATTGCCTGGTAAATCATTAAGCTATGGTAAACCATATATTCCACAAACGTTATTTTCATAAATAATGATTTCTGGTTTGTAACTATTGAAATATTTTACCGGAGGACGTCAAGAAAGTCAAACTTTCAAGGCTATTTTGAGTCTAGAAAATTAACCATTACACGACTTGTACAGTAATATTTTTATCTGACTGCTATTACTATACTAATCGTGTGATGGTTAACTTTCTAGAAACCTAATGTTCTTTAACAGGTGTCAAAATGACGTTTTCAAAATCTCAAGATTTTTTTGTCGGTTTTATGCTTTAGTTTGCCTTTATTGGCGATTTCAGCTAAAATTTTATACATACCATGTCATGAAAGTTATTCTACTGGATTCAGGAGCTTAAAAGTACTCAGCCTTACAGCCTCGTACAGTATGCTCCTTCGTCCAGTAAAAGATAACCTTCATGACTTCATATGTAAATAACTATTAATGTAGTCTTAATCACAATAGTTTTCTCTTTCGACACAGAAGTACCGCTTATGTTCGATTAAATAGGGAGTAAAATATAGGTAACGTGGTTTCATAAGCAAATAGTAGTGGTATAGTACAGAATCAGTACTTTATTTTGTTAATAGTGTAATAGAACTATTTCCCCCTGACTCTGTTTCTCTCTTTCATTTCTCTGTCTCATATACATAGGTTGGGTCAAGGCCGGACTTGGTGTTATAACCGGCCCGGGCGAATGACTCCAAACCGTCATCTTTTAAAAATGGCTCTTTATAAGACAAACAACCCAATTATTAGACATAAAAACAATATTTGTTTTCAAAAGAAAATATATATTCCAAAACACCATTGGGATAATACAAAAAATATTTAAGAAATCATAAAAAACATTAGTAGAATATCAAATTACAAGATTTTCATTATTCATATTTATATGTCAGTTTAAGCAAAATATCGCCTTTCATATGCAACTTGTGAAAAAAAAAGTTAATAAATATTTTTTGCAATCGTGTACTGAAATGTCAACTTTTTAGTTGTCATTATTAATGTCAAAATAACATGATTTTTTTCACTAGTAAAGAATAGTTATTTATCTACCAATAGCGTAAAAAGGGGTTTATGGCCCGCGCCGTGAAAACAAGGTCCATAAACGCTAATTATGCACGAGGTGGATACAACATTTTATGTACAGGCCGGAGTATTCACACTTTTATTAAAACCAGATACCAATATAATTTTTATAAATGTAGGCAACCTACGATGTCATTGCTTATCAGCCTGACAAACAAGACTCTAAGCGGGTAGTAAAGTACTTTATTTTCCACTGATCTATTATTTGTTGTTTATATGTGTGACACGAGGTATATAAGGCAGTCCATAACGCCCTAGGGCGTAAAAAGGAGGCGTAATGATAAAGCTCGCTCATTATGCCCGCTCATGAAGGCATACCGCCCGATCTTCGCTTCCTAGGGCGTTATGAACTACTTTGGAAGCTTTTCAAGTTATTTGCATATGCACAGTGAAAAATAAAACGCTGTATGCACTACGGGCATCACTTGATGTTCATAACCCCCTGGCCACATATAAACCCTCGGGCCAGAGCCCTCAGGCTTGTAAACTTGTCGCCCTCGAAAGGGCATAAATATCTTTATAATACTCTTGGTACATAAATAACTATTTGCAAGTCTGTCAACTAATTAGTTGTCATTATGGATATAATTTGTTGAAAACCCCTAACCACACAAATATTTAACATTCGCTAAATACGTATTTGGACAGCTAAGCTGCCATCTTCTGTAGCCTTTCAGAGAGAGTAACCCGACCAAGTTGGCCGAAGATATACTGTTTAACAAATCAACAGTGAAAGTCCAGGCTCCAGCAGTGTTTTAGTCATTATTATTGTTAAAATTGCATACCTTTTATTATCAAAAAAGGCTCCTTTTTTAACATTGCCATTGGTAAAAATTATGTGTTTATTAGAGAATTGTAATAGTATATTACGATACTAGTGTATAAGTACGCCTTTAAAACACGTGCGACGAGTTTAAGAGCACAACGCAAAGCGAAGTGCTTTTAACGTCGCTAGTGCTTTAATGGCACTTATACACGTGTATCATACGCTATTTTTTTACGATCATAACAGAAATATAAGAACGTAGTTCTATGACACTTTTTTCGTCACTTTGTGTTAGCTATTCTAGGTTATGTTGACATTCAAATTTACGGCAAAGCGTGTTTTAATATAATATTAAAACACGCCACCAATGGCAACATGCTAAAAAGACCGAATTCGGGCGCTAATATTAAGAGTGCTACAAACGTACTTTTGACACTAGAAACTGTGCAAAAAGTTGTCATTTTGACAAGATCGTAGAGAAAACATTTTTTATGCAACGCATTGCAAAATTAGTTTTTTTTTCACTCGTCGTAATTTACAACATTTACAACTAGTAAAAAACACCCACATTTTGCAACTTGTTTCATAAATGGTTATTATATGACCTCTTTTCAAGATTTTTAATTTATTTAGGTATTCAAAGTAGAAAATAAAATGTTGTAGGCACCACGGGAATTACTTGATGTTTATACCCCTCGAGCACAACTATCCTCATAATGCCCTTGATACATAAATAAATATTATGTCCCTAGGGCCAAAGTAACATAGTACGCCCTCAAAGATAGGTTAAAAAATATCTACATTCATTGTCTTAACCCATACTCCAACATATCGTGGAGCGCCCCAAACTTTACGCACTGATGATCCGCTTGCCCGAGTTCACATTTAAACTCATTACAGACGACTAATGTTTAAAAAGCGACAATACGTTCAATCTTTTGACGGCAGTGACTGGATGATCACCCCGCACGCACTTGCGTTGGCATTGGATTGTTTCAATAATTCCATGGCATCATTGATTTTTGTAAAAATGCTAGTTTTATTTTTTTTAAAATGCTAGTTTTATTTTTTGCATTCCTTCGGTTATGGAAAATGAAAAATGGTTAGCAACAGTATGAATAGATGCAGTATTTTTTTCTCTACAAAAAATGTATTTACACTTTAGCTCTAAAATAATTAGGGGAGCCAATAATTGGACATCAAGAATTTAACACGAGATGAAAAAAAAATTGACCGGAAGTCGACCTCGGAAAAGAAATCCGATTTCCGGTTTCTATATATTTTTGGAATCTACTCTTCAAGCTGAGTCGAATGATATATATCTCGTCCTCCTAAAATATATTACCATTTTCTTGCTTCTCTGTTAATAATAAAAAAATTGACCGGAAGTCGACCTCGGAAAAGAAATCCGATTTCCGGTTTCTATATATTTTTGGAATCTACTCTTCAAGCTGAGTCGAATGATATATATCTCGTCCTCCTAAAATATATTACCATTTTCTTGCTTCTCAGTTAATAATAAAAAAATTGACCGGAAGTCGACCTCGGAAAAGAAATCCGATTTCCGGTTTCTATATATTTTTGGAATCTACTCTTCAAGCTGAGTCGAATGATATATATTTCGTCCTCCTAAAATATATCTCCATTTTCTTGCTTCTCACTTAATAATAACAAGTTAATCAGTTAATAATAAAAAAATTGACCGGAAGTCGACCTCGGAAAAGAAATCCGATTTCCGGTTTCTATATATTTTTGGAATCTACTCTTCAAGCTGAGTCGAATGATATATATTTCGTCCTCCTAAAATATATCTCCATTTTCTTGCTTCTCACTTAATAATAACAAGTTAATAAAGTGATCAATTTAGTCCGGTCGTACATAAAGTTACCTTTTTGCAACTTGTTTCATAAATTACTAATATGCTTTTTCTAGATCAGCATATAAATCATATTTCTTTACATTTTCGCCGAAATTGTGATCAACAGTACAGTTTTCTGAAAGCAACTTATTTTACTTGGAACACAAATTTAAAAGTTCCATTTCTGGAAAATATGTCGACAAGTTTGGAAGGAAAGAGAAACTCGACGTGTGAAAACATTGAAAGTCCTGGGACAACCCTTTGTAAAATGTAAATTTGGATCGCAAAATATTGACAACTATGTCCATAGTCACATTAAAAATCTATATTGTAAAATTATTATTTATAGCTGGATTTTGTGGTGCTTTGTCATCGCAACTTTTGTCATTTTTTAACGACATCGTATTGCGGAATTTCATTTTCAAAGAATTGCTTATTTACTTCATTTATAAACTCTTCAGTCTCTTTCGCAATTTTTTGAAATTCTCGGTAAAATTTCTATAGGGACAATAAAGTGTCCTCGACCATGCGGTATTCTTGCAAGAAATCCATACATGATATTTGTAGATACCTTGAGAGAGGAGAAGTAAGCATAAAAATTCTTCTGAACAACATTGCGAAAATAATTGTCTCATACGTCAAGAAATAGTCACATGGCTCTGGGTTGGGTCCCTAAGTATATTTCTTCGACAGACGAACAAATAATAAAATATTGAATTTTGCACTGAATTTCAATTCGAAATGCATTTAGAATAATTATAATTATTACTACACTCTTATGGTTGCTTAATGTTAGCAACACACGCCGTTTGGTAGCATGGATTTAATCAAGCGCAATCAGTTTTAACGATAATCCGAAGGAGTTTACATGAACTTCTCATAGGTGTGTTTTATAATTTAGCATAATTTATTATTGCTCATGCACAGCTTATGTAAATGTTAGGTAGTTATGAGCAAATAGCCGAGGTTGTTATCCTCTATGTGTCACTTAATGATTTACGACGAAATGGAGAGAAGTAAGTAGACTGTTCGTTCTTTTGACACGCATTGAGCGTGTCAGTACACATGGTCACTGAACAAATACAATCGGTGGTTATTTTACCCGGCTTGGCATTTATTTTCAGTAGTTGAATGATTTTTTAAAGCACGTACAACATACATACTGCGTTCGTTTCAGTAAAAACAATCACTTATTTATTTCCCTGTCCTGTTTCTTTCCTTCGTACAAGAAGGGAGCAGAGTAGTTCGATCCGTGCTATGTAACTGTATTTTACAGCGATACAACTTCGTCTGTCAACATTCTCGTAGTCTGCATGTAATTTGGACAGTGTATGCGTGTGGTTTATTTATACCGATGTAAATTTAGCCAACACATTATTAGCACCAAATCGTTTGCATCTTCACCTTGACCTGTTTTGTTATACCCCATTTAACTGTAATGTTATTAGCTGGCCATAGACACACACTTTTTCCTGCGTGAATGAACGTAACACATCAAATGTGCACGAAAAAGCGTCCGTGTATGGATATTTGCACGCGCCGCGCCACACTCCGATTTTGAGTGCCACAGATTTGAAGACGCTTTTTGCTTTGCAGGGCCCATACACAGACGTATTTTACTGTCGCATTTTTATTCGGCCCGTGTACTTCGGTTAAGGTGGTCAGTTAGTGTGGTTCGGCAATATTAGGAAGCGCAGAAATGAATAAAGAGTACCTAACAGAATTTATTGAAATATAGAAGCAACATTCAGCGTTATGGAAGATTAATTCGAAGGATTACGTAAACCGAAATTTGAAAAATGCTTTCATTGAAGTCAGCAAAAATTACAATTTAAAAGCGGATCGTGACGTAATAGAAAAAAAACAGTTTATTAGGTGGGCGTTTCCAAAGGAATTTTAAAAAGTCCAAACTTCGAAACGCACTGGAACCTCTCCCGCCGATATATTATACTGTGCTTTCGTCAAGTAGTGAATAAATTCGATAACAATTCAAGGAATAACTTTCGGAAAATCTCTGGGATCCGTCGATTTTTATTTTTATTTGGGGATTTTTTCATATAAAATGCATACATACAGGGTGACCCGCGTAGAAGCTATAACGTCATTGATGTTTTTTTAAAGGCAACCAACTTTTTTTATTGCGGAATTTGATAGAACATATTTTTTTACTTACGCTCAGCTGAGTTTTGCGAATAGGTCACGTGACCAAAAATTAAGAAAAACTATTTTAAAATTGTAAAATATGAGTAAAGTATAATTTTACGTTTTTATCAATGCCAGCAATCAATAAAAAACATGGCGGTCGTCTTGGCTACTGTCAGGCAGACAACGGTACACAGTTTGAACATTTAATTTAGTTGTTTTTGAAGTTAACATTGCAATTAAACTTAGTATTTTGCAATCTTATTTTTTTTCTTAATTTTTGGCCATGTGACCTATACTCAAAAATCAGGTAAGCGTAAGTAAAAAATGTCTTTTTTCAAATTCCGTAAAAAGGAGTTGGCATGTAAAAAATACATCGAAGACGTCGTACCTCCTACGTCACCGTGTATGTATAGATTTTATTCGAAAAAATGTGCAAATAATAGTAATTAACGTATTTAGAGGGGTAACCTAGTCTTAACATTCGAGCATATGTTTACCACTCGAGCGAGCGTAGAGAAGCAAGAGTGGTAATTTATGTGCGAAATGTTAAGACGGTTACCCCTCGAAATGCGTTCATTAGTTTATTGTTCATTGAGGCAATAATTTTGAATCAATAATAATTATTAAAAACTGCTAAATCGAAATCGGACTATCATGAATATGTGTGATGTTGCTATAGTGCCTGTCGTAAACAAAATAAAAATCTTAAAATGGAAACTCAAAACGAGTTCCTTGTTATTCCGGATGAAATTAAAAAGATTGCCGCCTCCGCCACGGAGGAAATTGTCCCTTCGAGTGGATGCATGTTAAATGTATCTTAACATTCGAGGAAGCGATCATGTTAAGCACTGTTTAACATGTCAATGAACAATAAAAATAAAAATCGATCGGTCCCAGGGATTATTCCAAAAGTTATTCTTTCAACTTTTAAAGAATTTATCCACCACTTTATTAAAGCACTGTATATGTACCAACCTTGTGGTATTTCGATTTTTGTTATTCACACAATTGAACAAAAATGCGAACAGAAATCCCTTAATTCCCGTAAAAGTTTCGTAACACTGTATTTGTCCCGTTTACTTAACCACTTTTCTGCGATACCCTAGCTAGGCATTTTAGTATTTCTTTGCTTTAAAATTACTTCCGTGTAAATTAACGTACACACTGTTGCACGCCTCTTTCTTTGCATGTTTGCGAGCGTTTTACATATTACAGTGCTTTCCTAAAGTGGTGGATAAATTCGTTAAAAGTTGAAGGAATCACTTTTAGAATAAACGATCGATCGATTTTAATTTTTATTATTCATTGACATGTTAAACAGTGTTTAACATGATCGCGTCCTGGAATGTTAAGATACATTTAACATGCATCCACTCGAAGGGACAATTTCCTCCGTGGCGGAGGCGGCAATCTTTTTAATTTCATCCGGGATAACAATGAACTCGTTTTGAGTTTCCATTTGAAGATTTTTATTTTGTTTACGACAGGCACTATAGCAACATCACACATATTCATGATAGTCCGATTTCGATTTAGTAGTTTCTAATAATTATTACTAAGAAGCTGCGTGGCGCAGATGGGTTCGAATCCCGCTGGGTTCGGAATTTTTCCGTATCTTTGGCAATTAGAATCGGGCTCAGTGATACCATTCACAGTTGGGCACCAAATTAACTGTGCTCTACTCAGAACTACAGACCTAAGAGATAGAGTAACAAGGTCAACACATCACCAAGACACACAACTCACACAATGGTTGCTGCGCAAGCACCAAAAGGCCCACTCCAACTCTGTATCTCGAATCCGGGGCAAGTTGAGCATTGTACCGCCAGATGCCAGCGCATAAAGCACCAGCCTCTACACCGCAAGGTAAATGAGGTTACAGATTATACATACATACATACATACATACATACAATAATTATTATTGATTCAAAATTATTGCCTCAATGAACAATAAACTAATGAACGCATTTCGAGGGGTAACCGTCTTAACATTTCTCACATAAATTACCACTCTTGCTTCGCTGCGCTCGCTCGAGTGGTAAAAATATGCTCGAATGTTAACACTGGGTTTCCCCGCTAAATACGTTAATTACTATTATTTGCGCATTTTTTCGAATAAAATCTATACATACACGGTGACCCGCGTATGGGGTACGACGTCTTCGATGTATTCTTTTACATGACAACCCCCTTTTACGGAATTTGAAAAAATGCATTGTTTACTTACGCTTACTTGATTTTTGAGTATAGGTCACATGGCCAAAAATTAAGAAAAAAAAATAAGATTGCAAAATACTAAATTTAATTGCAATGTTAACTTCATAAACACCTAAATTAAATGTTCAAATTGTGTACCGTTGTCTGCCTGGCAGTAGCCAAGACGACCGCCATGTTTTTTATTGATTGCTGGCATTGATAAAAACGTAAAATCATACTTCCCAAGGGAAAATCGAAGGAAAAAGACGTCCAGGTAGAAGGAAGACTTCGTGGCTTAAGAACCTCCGAGAATGGTACGGGAAAAATACAGGGGATCTCTTTAGAGCAGCCGTCTCGAAAGTACAGATAGCAATGATGATCGCTAATCTTCGTTAGAAGAATGCACTTAGAAGAAGAAGATACTTCCCAAAATTAAATTTAATATTTTACAATTTTAAAATAGTTTTTCTTAATTTTTGGTCACGTGACCTATTCGCAAAACTCAGCTGAGCGTAAGTAAAAAAATATGTTCTATCAAATTCCACAATAAAAAAAGTTGGTTGCCTTTAAAAAAACATCGATGACGTCATACCTTCTAAGCGGGTCACCCTGTATGTATGCATTTTATATGAAAAAAGTTTTTTCCGAAAGTTATTCCTTGAATTGTTATCGAATTTATAATAGAGGTTCCAGTGCGTTTCGAAATTTGGACTTTTTAAAATTCCTTTCGAAACGCGCACCTAATAAACTGTTTTTTTTTGCTATTACGTCACGATGCGCTTTTAAATTGTAATTTTTGTTGACTTCAATGAAAGCATTTTTCAAATTTCGGTTTACGTAATCCTTCGACTTAATCTTCCATAACGCTGAATGTTGCCTATATATTTCAATAAATTCTGTTAGGTACTCTTTATTCATTTCTGCGCTTCGTAATATTGCCGAACCAAACTAACTGACCACCTTAACCAAAGTACACGGGCCGAATAAAAATGCGACAGTAAAATACGTGTGTGTATGGGCCCTGCAAAGGAAAAAGCGTGTCCAGATCTGTGGCACTCAAAACCGGCGTGTGGCGCAGCGCGTGCAAATATCCATACACGGACGCTTTTTCCTGAACATCTGGTGTATTACGTTCATTCCCGCAGGAAAAAGTGTGTGTCTATGGCCAGCTAATATCATATAATAACCAACAATAAAATCAGGGTAATAACAAATGTTAATAAACTGTATGTAATTCGACTGATATTATATATATTTAATAAACCACCATAATTTTTTTAAGTGTATAAGGACTAAAAACTAACACACAAATATATATATCACAAAACCATACTTAATAATCAAATATACATATCTATTAGCATACTTTATTGGGAGCCGCAATTGTAATGCGTCTTATTAAATTGTAACGGGGAGTAATTACTATAATTGCTGCTGAGAGGAATCCGAAATGGTAATGTAATAAATTCTTAAACAAGTAATTTAAAATTTCTCACTTTCCCCAAAATAATTGTAAGTTCCTTTATAAGGTGTGTAGGTATCCCATCCAGGCTCCTACATATACTTTCCCCACACTATATCAAAAATTATAGCAACAGTTTGGCAGCAATCAAATATTACATTATTATACTCCAAAGTGTTTGGGTACCAGTGTAAATATTGGGTAAGCCAGTCAACGATTTAATTTAGCTCAAATATAAGCTAGCTTTAAACAGTATAAAATGCTTCCCCATCATAGGAATCACTCCTAACCGGTTATAGTAATTAACGTATTAAGAGGGGTAACCCAATCTTAACATTCGAGCATATTTTTACCACTTGAGCGAGCGTAGCGAAGCAAGAGTGGTAATTTATGTGAGAAATGTTAAGACGGTTACCCCTCGAAATACGTTCATTAGTTTATTGTTCATTGAAGCAGCCATTTTGAATCAATTATAATTACTAAAAACTGCTAAATCGAAATCGAACTATCATGAATATTTATTTATTTATTTATTTATTTCGCACTCAGCCAACAGCCGTTAGGCCAATTATAGGCGTTGCTGTGCATTTATGGGGACCCCACTAACGACTATCATGATGTTGTTATGAGAGCCGGGACCAACTATTTCCGTGACAGCCATATCACGAGGCGCCGAGAGATGCAACCGTGAAACTCCCATCCAAGTTCTGACCAGAAAGAGCGTTGCTTAACTCTACTGATCGAACGTGGACGCTTGTTCAAGCTACACCACCCGGGACCCAATATGTGTGATGTTGCTATAGTGCCTGTCGTAAACAAAATGAAAATCTTAAAATGGAAACGCAAAACGAGTTTCTTGTTATCCCGGATGAAATTAAAAAGATTGCTGCCTCTACCAGAGTAGATCGGCATTCATGTCTTAAAAGTCGTTTTTGTCCTGTACTATGTCAGCGCTTGAATTACAAGTGCTCAAGGCAGATGTCTTGGGAGCACAAGTTACAGAGTGCCAATGGCCAAAAGCACAAGTAAGCTAATAAACGAACGAGTAGAAGTAAACTGTCGTAGTAATACTCTGAATGCTAAGCTGAATGGTGGATTCTGGTCGTCTGCCTCCAATTTAATCAAGTGGAGAAGTTTTATGGTCTAACGGCTGTAGAAGGTATCCATAGCATCTCGAGATTAAAATGAATCATTGTGATTCGTCTAGAACGCCAGGGCATCGAAATTCGGATTTTATGGCGTTTTTCCTGCTTGTTTACGTCAATTCTTTATTACTCTCCTTCGTCCGCAGATGGTGACCTGGGATGCGTCCCGGGTCTTGTACTTGCCTCTTTTGTTATTTAAAAGGGTTGATGCAGCTGCGTGCTTTAGAGCCGGATTTTTTGCAACTCGCAGATGGCGTAATTGCGTCAGTTCTTGCATGGTGCCTTTTGTTAACCAAAAGAGTTGTATTAATTAATCGCTGCTGTGACGTTCCAGGTTCCCTGCAGTTTGGTGATGGTGTAGTTTTAGTGGAATCCGTACTTTGAATAGCTTATTACTTTCTGAAATCACAGACGTAATCTGTTACTTTGCGATTCACATAATTCAGTTTCTGACGTCAGACATTATGCTGCACATCGCGTCACGTTTTAATTTGTCCCCCCACTGATCAGACTGCAGAGCTGTTACCCGAAGTTTTCACCTTTTATTGGTGTCTTTGTAAGTTTTTTGCGAGACGATTTATGATGGTAACCGTGTTGGTTTGCTTCGCTTTGCTCCGCTGCACTAAGGACAATAAACTGTACATCCCTCGTAATTTACCAAGAAAAACCTTATTTTTTAAGATTTCAGCTATAAAAGAGAAAATAATAATGACCTGACTCGGGTAATTTACTAGCCTCGGCCTAAGCAGCCTCGACCACAAAATACTATGTTTTTGATTTTATCATTTTTCGGGCAAGCATCACCTGTGAATCTTATTTGTTTTTCATAATTAAACGTTATTGTTGACAAACAATAATATTGTTTTCAGTGTTTACTGCTAAATTATTAAAAGGTTCAATTCTTGTATTAAAAAGTTTATTAACATCCCTACTTACAATGCTGAGCTTATCTTCGAACGCTGAATACGCAGATATTGTGTATGTGTATGGTTTGTGTGATGGCAATGCTTTAGCGGCTCAAGAAGAATACAGAAGAAGGTATCCTAACATAATATTACCTAAACGTAAAATTTTCACTAATTTATATCGGAAGTTAAGAGAAAACAGGGCATTCCAACCAAGGCATGCGGCTGGCCAAGGTATTCTTTGTATACTCGTAAACAATGATGAGCAAATTCTTAATTTATCAGAAGAAGATCCAACATCAAGTGTGCGGAGAATTTCCATGCGCACTGGAATATCCAGAAATCTGGTTTGTTATGCACAAATAAGTACAATATTATTTTATTACAACCCAGTGGGAATATGGTGACTGGTATCCTAAATGATCGCCTAATTGGACGATTTAAATTACAACAACGTTTGAATGATGAAAATTACGAAGATTTTTTAGAGAATTCATTGACATGAAATGTAGTATGAGCATGATGTGGCACCCGCTCGTGCCAGTTAATGCGTAGGAAATTGGCTTAACACACATTTCCCAGAGAGATGGATTAGAACAGGCAGTCCAGTGGCATCGCCAACGGGTTAGCCAGACCTAACTCCCATAGACTTTTACCTCTGAGGGCACATGAAACAGTCAGTTTCTACTACGAATGCACACACTTTGGAGGAATTACAATACAAGCCGCAGATACTATTCGTAATAACCCACAAATTCTTTTAAGAACCCAACAATCGCTTTTACGACGCACGACTCTGCGTATCGATCGGAATGGGAACAATTTTGAACATTTTTTGTAAATAACAATAATGATAGTATAATAAATGTATTTGATAAATAAACTTTTATGAATGTTAATCACAAATGAAGTTTAGGATATTTATGTTTATCTAGACTTTTTTATTCTAAACGAGCAGCCCAGTTGATTCCTAAAATATTTCTGGTACGTTTTGGGACACCCTGTATATTGCAAAGGAACCCCTATCTGGTGCCTGTTTGTAATTTTTTATTTATTTTGGTATAAAAATAATATAAGTTAAAATTACGGGCAAAGATCCTAGTACACACAATTCTCGATTTATATTTTTATACAGTGCTCAACCTTTGCCTGTCAGTAAATTAAGGCTGGTTAAAATAAACTATAATGATTGACTGCACAAATAAAATGGTTGAATGCCCCTCTTTCTATTTTATTTAACTGCAATGCCAATTACGCTAGTTCTCAGGAAACGCAAAACTTCTTATCTCATGAGTTGGGTTCATAAACGGACTATATTCTTAAATTTTAGGTTATTTGTCTCAACGTAGCCCGTCTGCTCATTATTATTAGATAAAATTCACAATCTCGTAAATTGACAGATGAACACAAAATGGTTTTTGCGTACAGCGTGAAATTGAACATTTAAAATCGTGATATCGTGAGAACGCGTCAGGTAAATTATTTGAATATTCCCGCTTGGCAACTATTAAAACATCACCTTCATTGTTTCTCTGGATGACGTCAAACTCGCCTTGATTGTTATTCCCAGGACTCGCGTGATTGCCTAAAACAATATATCGAGTGAAAACAGAAATGATTTGATAATCAAGAAGACAAGCGTTGCATTCGGCTAGATTATATCACGAGTCAATAAACAACGTTTGGATAGTGTATTATAAATATTAAAAGTACAGACAGCTAAGCTGGTGGGGCCATTTACAACGAATGGATAACAACACACCAATCAAAAAAATATGGGAAGCTAAAGTGCAGAAGACAAGAAGACGAGGAAGACCACAACAGACATGGGATGAAACCATGAAAGAAGCACTAGAAAAAAGAGGAATAACTTGGACGGAAGCTAGGAAATTGGCGAGAGACAGGAAAAATTGGAAGAAATTAGTGAATAGTACCTATTTAACTTTAATACCCGACACCATTTTATGGTAACCAGGGTTTCTTGATTATACAGGGTGTTTCATTAATAATTGGAAATATTTTAACTGTAGAATCCTGGGCTCAAAATATTAATATTTAACCCAAATCACTTAGATAAAATGTGGCTTGTTACTGAGATATAGGGTGTTTTATTTAAAAATTTAAAAATAATTTTTTCCCATTACTTTAAAACTATTTGACGTATCCGTATCATATTTGGCAGGAAGTGTAGACACTGTAAACCATGCTAAATTATGTTAAATAAACATTTCTGGCTAGTACCAGAGGCGTACCACAGGGGCAAGTGAGTGGTTGACCCTTCCCAAATTCTACGCCACTGGCGGAATTGCCATTTTAGCACAATTTTTCGATTCTCCAATACTTTCTATATAAATAACATACTCTTTCTTCGTCACGATAACGTCATTATTTTTCGAGATATTTAAAGTTAAACATAAAGCTGAACAGTTATTTTGATTTTAATGGGTATTAATTATGTCGGTGTTTTTTGTCATAAGATTGTATTTATTACGCAAATGAAACTTTAATCCGTATTAACAAAAAAACAATGTTATTTATTGAAATTTATTGAAACGAATACATGGATACATTTTTTTTATGTTGAATGCATCTATGTATTAGTTTCAAGAAACTTCAATAAATAACATTATGTTTTTTTGTTAATACGGATTAAAGTTTCATTTGCGTAATAAATGCAATCTTATGACAAAAAACGCCGACATAATTAATACACATTAAAATCAAAATAACTGTTCAGCTTTATGTTTAACTTTAAATATCTCGAAAAATAATGACGTTATCGTGACGAAGGAAGAGTATGTTATTTACATAGAAAGTATTGGAGAATCAAAAAATTGTGCTAAAATGGCAATTCCGCCAGTGGCGTAGAATTTGGGAAGGGTCAACCACTCACTTGCCCCTGTGGTACGCCTCTGGTAGTAGCCAGAAACGTTTATTTAACATAATTTGGCATGGTTTACAGTGTCTACACTTTTTGTCAAATATGATAAGGATACGTCAAATAGTTTTAAAGTAATGGGGAAAAATCTTTTTTAAATTTTTAAATAAAACACCCTATATCTCAGTAACAAGCCACACTTTATCTAAGTGATTTGTGTTAAATATTAATATTTTGAGCCCAGGATTCTACAGTTAAAATATTTCCAATTATTAATGAAACACCCTGTATATATAAAAGTACAGTTAATGTGGTTGTTATGACAATTGTACTGACAGCAGGTAACGTGATGTTTGTGAAGGCGTGTGATTATCACCTATTAATCAGGAAGGTATGTGATTATCAGTTGCTATGTACATTATCAAAAGTTACTACATGCGTAACTATGCATTTTGCCGTTTTTCATTGATTGATGTTAAAGGGAGTGGTATAAACCGACTAATTACTGTTTCTCGCATCTCATAATCAATGCATTTTTAATATTCTTATTTTTGTTTAAAATTGCAATTATATAAAATTTCCTAACTCTGTACTTTATTGATTTGGTTGAATATTTTGTACTGCAAACAGAGCCATGTTGTGGGCTTAATGCCATTTCAATATATCAGAAAATTCTTGACTTCTATAGTTCACAACTAGATTTCGAACTTCGCCAAAAATTAGATGATGCAATAAAATGACTACAATGCAACGCTTCTCTTCAAAAAGCATTACAACGTGAAACTTTAGAGTATGTATTTGTATAAAACATGTAAAATAGGTCAATACGAAATAAATCATCTAGAATACAATAAAATGTTTATTTTACTATAATTAACTAAGTTATAAATGTGGTTATTGAAGAGATTTCCCTGTAGTTTTTATCAGCATTGACCTGAAAGGCGCCACGAAATAATTTAATAATCTTTACATATTTGGCAACTCATTTTTAAAGGAAGAGAAATGTTTTGCGCGGCATTGCCTGGATATCTATTAATGTGATAACACCTAGCATGCATTCGACTCATGCAAGCGATGCCATGTAAACAAAAACATGGCCATTTCTAATTTTATACACTGAATGGTACGTAGCCATATACTTACCTCTAAATATGTTACCGCATACGTTAAATATGTTACCGCACACGAACAAGCTGTATCAGTTCGTAATTGTAATTAATGAAGGTATTAGCTATGTTAAATACTCGACACATATATCAAAGAATGTGTGTTATCAGATACTCTTGCAATACTTCGTTATTCTACTACATATTTAAATGATGAAAAGAAAAGCTTCAAAATACACTATTAGAAATTTTAGAAAAAATAAACACATTTTAAAATAAATACTCATCCAGACACTTATATATCCATTTTTCTTTATTATTAAATGCAATAATAAAGCGACCTTTAAATTCATTGTCAAGAGACAATGACGCTACAACTAGCCTTCTCCTGCAACTACTAAATCTAAAATTATTTTGTGGGATTCTAGTATCCATGGGTAGTTCAATACACCACGAGATGTGAAATATTAATATACCAATGTTTCGGGGGAAAATATTCTCGTTATTAACACAACAACAAAATGAAGTCTTCAGGGGTAAATTTTTTGAATGGCATTCTTCGTTGAACGTTTTGATAAAAATTGACCATTGTGATACTATTCTAACACATGACTGCTGGATGTATGTAATTTACTTACACACTAATTAATCGTTTAAGCTCTTAAGCTGCGTTTCAGTTTTTGTTAAAAATAGTACACAAGTCAATTTTTCAAATTTGTAGTATTTTTAATTTTACTCACTGAAAACACTAACAAAAACAGTCACAACTATACTTACGAAACAGTGCTGAAATATTTTTGATGCTAACTATATTTTAAGTGGTAAACAAAAATGTTTTTGCAGCTCTTTGAATTTTTATAGAAAAGAAACATCTTACAACATAAAAAATATTTTTATGACCTTCACTTAGTAATTCCTTAATCGTAACAGGATACGCTAATCTTCACTCTATTTTTTGTCATCCAAATTAATGAAGTAACATTTAGATTAAGAATTTTACACATACAGGGAAATTCAAATGGTATGATCCAAATAAGGGTGTTAGGTGGGATGCTACAAGAAGCAGAAAATGTTAATAAACTCATGTCTAATTTCCAACCGATATCTAGTTGCAGAGGATTTATTTATTTTTATAATTGTTCTATTAAATCAAGTCATCTAGGAAATAAGTCTAACAAACGCTAATTTGTTATGACAGAATGTGTTTCAAGCCTGAATTACTGTTGTTTGCTACATGTCTGCATCTCTACATATTCATGTACAGAAGAATGCTATATCATTACCACACGTAGAAAACAACAATAATTCAAGCTTGAAACACCTTCTGTCATAACGAATTAGCGTTTGTTTAACTTATTTCCTAGATAACTTAATTTAACACAACAATGATAAAAACAAAGAAATTTTCTAGAACTACATAACGGTTGAAAATATAACATGGGTTTAATCACATATTTTGCTTCTTATAGCATCCCACATCACACCCTTAAGTTTGGACCATACATTTTAAATCACCCTGTATATGGTGGGTCAAAATTGGCTCACCAGTGTTTGAGAAATTGTTTAGTCAATCGATCACAGCTAATTATAGCCTGCTATATTGCACACATCAACCACAGATAAAGGCCATAGGAATTACAGCAAATTATATCAAACAATATAAAATGTGTACTGCCCAGCTTATTTTCGAGTAATTTCATTTTCTTTAACAGTTCGATTAATGATGATAAATAAAAATTCGCAATTTTTTATTAAATTTTTCCGGAAAACATATTCTTCTTCAAAATGTAAGTTTCCATAATTTATTTGTTTCCATTTTTATTTCCTCGAGGGACGAAGGAAGTATTGCAACCGTGAAAAAACCACCTTCAGACACTTCTTCAGATTTTCACGTTAAAAGTCCCTAGATAACAAAAAAAAATGTGTTTTTAAATTTTTTCTATCTGACTGTGCGTCTATCTATCTGTCAGCGCGAACATAAAGATGCGGCGAACGACGCAAAACCACACTCACGGCGCGGCGGATAGAAATGTGCAGTGATCCTTGCAAGCTGCACTTGTGAGGGAAGTTCCGTTCTTTCTATAATTTTTTAGAATAAATTCCGGAATACTTAAGAGTCAGTTTTGATTCATTCACACTTTTTTACATTTTAAGGTGAGAATTGCCCTATTTCAAAACAAACATCCATCAAATTACTAATTTTTTTTTCGAAAATAAATCATTCTGAAGTGGAAGTACACAGTTATTAAACGAGTGTTTAAATATATATTTTGTCAACTGACTGCCTGATAGTTGGTGAATTTCACTAAAAATGTAGACCAAAATATGAACTTTCGCTTCGTGAAATTTTATATCGTAAACTTTATTATACAAATTTTGAAATATATATCTAACATTTTACTGTTGTTTCCGAAACTCTTTCAAATTTGATATTAATGAGTTTTAGTAGCAACAACAAATGTTTAATCTGTAAAACTTTAAAGCTATACAATTCTTAATCAATAAAATTAAAACTATCTTTAAAGCTTACAATTATCCGACATTTCATATTTATATCTTGCCCAGTTTTAAAGAAGTACGAGGGGCTTTACAGACTAGTTCTAAATCATAAGAGGTAACACAAAAAATTATTAATAAATGTTATCTGTCTGATATGTGTTGTGACACAAGCGTTTCATCTACTAGTCTCTCTGCAGTCGTAGTCCCACAAATGAGACGTTGTGACATCATGTGTTATTAGTAATTTCTCCACTCGTTTCTGTTTCTGTACCATGTATTGCCTAGTGAAAAATGAGTTCAGTTCTTTCTTTTATCTGGTCTGCCCATCTTTGTGACGATCTTCTTCTTTGTCTTTTTCCATTTGTGTCCTTGTACTATCAGCCTTTCTAGGTTGTTTCGATTTATTCGTGCAGTATGTCCAAAGAAGGTCAATACTTGATTTTGTATAGTAATTGAGAGTCGTTCTGTGATTTGTAGTTTTTTTCAAATATTTATTCGGTATTCCTAATATTCTTCGCTACACATATATTTCAACAGCATCCATTTTCTTCTTATTTCTTTTCTCTATCATCCATGTGTAAATTGTTGTTGTTGTTGGCCCATAAACAAGCTTCAATTTTTTGGACCAATCTTAAGCCTGGATAAAGTGTGAAGGAATGCCACGACGAGTTTCAGTACGCAATAAAACATTTAAATTCAATTAACCTAGAAACGGTCGCTCGGAACCACACCTATCAAGTATACCTTTTTTGGACAAAAATGCCAGGAAATAAGAATTTTTTGCTAGAAATTTAATACACCGAGGCACAAAAAGTTATGAAGCTTTCGATGTACGCGAAATGCTGCTGGTGCCACCCTCTGCAATGTATACATCAAAACTGTAATCAGATCTAGTTTTCTCATTTAAAAAAACTATTAATATCAAATTTGGTGCCAATTCTGCTATTATTAAGATAATTATTAAAAAAAAAATTGAAAAAAAAACATAATAACTTTGACGCCCTGTATTTTGAAAACTAGCAACTTTTGGACTAAGGTAAGTTGGGCTAGATCGTCATAATTTAGCCTCAAGAATTTGTGCTACCGTTTTGTACCGACCTTTTAGAGACACCTTGTATGCAAGTGATGTGCAAAAAGAAAGGCATTTTAATCAAAATTTTACTTTGAAATTTCTATAAAAATTGTATTCATCGAGTATCTGACAGCTATCCTGCTCGTATTCTTGGCTGTATTGTCAATGATCCTTAGTATCTTCATTCAGTCCATATATTAAACGTTAATAAAATTCATATATTTTGTTTGCGCTCTTATTAAATAGTTAAGAAAGAAAACATAACAGGGCTATCTTCGAAAATAACTTTATTTGTTTTCACAAAGTATGCGTTTGAAAATATATCCCAAAAGTAGAAATCATGCTTATGAGTTTTAAAGAATTAATATGCCACTCTGCAAATACAGATTTAAATTATATTATTGGTTAACATGCTAGAGTGGTCCAATAATTTTAAACAAAATATCACGTAGACAATACGACATTTCAATGATCCGTAACTGTAATCTACTGTAGAATAACGGCTAATGTCCTAATGACATTACAAAATGAAATATGATTTGCAAATTAATCAGGTCATTGACACAAATTCTATCCCTTTTTATTTTACTTGTCACCAAATACCCAAAATTGTCTTAAGTTTCTGATAAATTGTACTAAATGTGATAAAAATTATAACTGTTAAGCTGGCGTTGTATACATTAGATAATCAATTAATTAAAAATATAGATAACCGATAAATATTAGATCATCATTTTAAAAATATGCTTATGTTGAAATAATAACGAATAATACATTCGTATTTTTAACCAGTATTAGCATCACTTTTCAATGCTAATGCAAGAATAACAGGTAATAAACGTATGACACAGAATTCTATTCTCTTATAGAAACATGTTACAATTTACTTTATATTTCACAGGACCTTGTTTATTTTTTATTTTTACTAATAGTGAATTGTTATTTATAACTTAATCATAAGAGAATAAAGTCAATAAGTTATCTCAAGAAGTTAGACACTATTACCATATTTATGTTAAAGCATCGTCCTTCTAAATTGCTTTTCAATTACGCAAGTTAACATAACACAAATACGTTGATAATACATATTGTTGATAAGTTGCACTCTTTCGGTTTTATTGACATAGGGTAGGTAATGGTTTGTTGATATTTATTTTTAATATTTATAAGAAAATATTGAGAAAGTCAGTAAATTACTAAACGAGATAAATAATGGAAAACTAACATGAATATAAATAACAATTCATTTTCTCTATGCGAAATTGGTTTTATTTAATACGATATGAAGGAATAACAGCAAAAATATAAAAGAACTTGAACGCTATAATAAAGCGATAAGATTATACCATTGAAAATGACGGATGCAAAAAAAATTTCGTTTTAAGAATAAATTAGTTTTGAATAACTTTGTTTACTAACAAACAGTTTTAGCGCACTTAGGTAATAAATAAAAATACCCGCGGATACAGCTACTTAAAAAATATTATTATTTTATTTATCTTATACTTTTATTATATATATCAAACGTAAAAAACGTATAAGGTTAATGTACGCTAATATCAAGGTTACTAGAAAAATTATAATTAATTTACAACAACAAAGTTGAAAAAGAAAAGAAAGAGTTTTAAATTATTAAGTACTATACATATACGGTGTCTGTAAATAGATTATTTCTAGCTTATTCAAGTGTTATTCGGATTGTTTTAAGTCGAAAGGTATCGATTGGCGTGGATCTGTGTGATACATATACTATTCCTCTAAAGCTGTCCACTCACTGAGACGAAGATATTGTAACGCAACTGACAAGAAACTCACAGGCGATCATTCTATGGGTTTATGATTTCTCTGCACACAGCCGCGACTGCGATGCGAACACGATGCAATTTGTTCAAAATAATTGCTCGCGACGGTCAGTGTCAATCGCTAAGCGATTAGTTGCGTGGCAGTTTTGGGGTAAAAGGTAAAATGCAAGGAGTCAAATTAGTATAAAAATGCCTCTCTATTGATGTCGCGGCTTTCAATCGACGGCTTATATTACTAATACATTAAAGCACTCTTTTGACATTCAGTAAAATCACTGTGGAATTTTTGCTCATATTATAAAATCTTTTGTGCGATAAGTATTTCATTCTTTTTCATTTTTTATAAAGGGATGGATCGAAAACTTCCTTTTCGGATTCCTGTCCTTAATTCGTATGCACCAGTAAGCTACAACCACATAATCATCGTCGTCAGTCGAAAACATTTTGCACCGGACTGAGAACAAATTGCTCTGATATACATAACACGACGTAGGGATGTGCGGTACGATCCGATATTTTGAAGTACCGGTACTTTGTCTTCCGATACTCGATATTTTGTACCGGTATTTCGGTAGGCGATACAATACGATACGATTTATTTTTGGTCAGTATCGATCCAAGGTTTTTGCCGCCTGGGTTCCAATTCATCTTTTGACCATTAATTAATTTTATGCGTTTCAGTCATTATTTTCGTGTTACTGTTTAATTTTTAAGGGTTGTAAAAGTTAGGATACTATTTAATAGATGTATTTCTAATACTAACTTTGTAATTATTTTTTGTTGACCTTTTATTGTTACTGCCACTATTATTGCTACAGTTCTATTTATGTACTGTACTAGAACTCGAAGGTTCGTATAAATATACCTAAAAAATATCCTGGATCGAATGTGTACCGGTATTTCATGTACCGGTACTTTTGTATACGATACTGCCTCGAACCGATACTTTTAAATCGATACGATACGATACGATTGTGCCGGTACTTTTCGGTATATCGAACATCCCTAAACACGAGTAGCCGTCGCGATCGCATCGTAGGTATGTCGTAGTTGCACCGTAATCACATCACAGTCGCATCGGGTCATTGGACGGAGAGGGTAGATTGGTGAGACGATAATCGCTTTTAAATTAACTGGGAGAAACAGAAGAACAAAATTTTGAAAACAATTAACTATAACTAATGAGATTTAGCATTTTAGTAGGGTGTCGCTTCGATTGGACGCGATCAACTGGGCTCGTCTAATTATCGCAAGCGACCAACTGACTCATGTCCAATTTACCGCATCCAATCTTTGCTTTTCAAACAAACTGCCCTTTTAATCCTAGTAAAACAATATACTTTTTTTTCGAGGTTAAACATGGTTTACGCCCACTGCGGCTTCAATGGGCCTATTGTGCTACCTCCAAGTAATGTATGTGTATATGTTTTGTGACTTGTCACTCTACCTCATGAACCAGTCTTTAGAGGAGGGCAATGTTAATTGTATCCTAACGTTAAATGGTCACCTGGTTCAGTACTGATCCAGTGGACTGCGGAAAAAGTTCCGCCTATCCATGGATTCCAACCGAGGACTTATTTATTGCAAGCCTGGCATCTTATCCACAGCACCACCGCTGTATGTCATCGAATCATACTAGTCATAGTAGTCGTCACTTCGCGGTTTTATTGTTATTTCAAAAGTGAAATATAACAGTAATATCAAACTTGAAAGAAGGTTGGTCATCGAAACGTTGCATGACCAAAATGACCAAAATTTAAAAAGATTTTTCAATCATGCCATAATGGCAGAATACGGGCATATAGCCCAAAAAATCAATGGTTTGAGGTAAAGATATGCTCATACTTTTTTTTGTATACTGGTGTAGTAGCAACTATCTACCACCTTAGCAATTACTCCGATAGGTACGTTTTATGGCCTAGGCCTGTAGCACTTAACGACACCAATGATTCGTATTATATGTTTAGCAGTACTTAAATAGAGGAAATTTATTTTAATGGTTAACAAGAGTTTCGTTTCTATGCTACCTAAATGGTGGTCAGGTCGTTTCCATAGTTACCAATGAGACCAATAGATTAGAGCGTTTATTTTACGAGTTAACATAGGAATTATTACTTGTCAAAAAGACAATTAAAAGTTATCCTAATGTATACAACTGCAGAAAAGTGTTAAGTCATTTTGCTGTTGTAGATGCTTAATTGCATTGCACGCCTTTAGGGCAACTTGTTGCTATGTTAAAACCATTTTCAATTTTTGCGCACAAGTACAATCTCATCTTCCGCACATTTGATTCAGGTCATTTTGGTATTTTAAGTAGCCACCTAGGCTTTAGGGCAGCGTGCCCGTATGCTAAACCCCTTCAGTTACTTATTTGGCTCCACCGCCTAATTCTACAATAATGATTTTGCACATATTTGACCCCAAACTCAACTTTATGTGGGCGGATGCATGCCCCTTGCTTGCTTGTCGCGGCTTTTAATGCCGGTTTTAGGCCACCATGCCGCAAGACGCTACTTTGGTAGCCTGCCAGTAAGTTCATGTGCGTGAGTTTCGCGTTTCATCGCCTAAATAACTAAAGAACTCTGCGATCATGATTTGGTGTTACGTTTGTGCTAATTTTTAATTCAGTAACGTTAGGTGCGCGAACTTCGCTATATTGTACCGATTAATACCTAAATAGAATTAACGCCTCGCCGTGCTGGGCCTGGCGCGCCCTAAGCTGTTCGAGTTTTCTTTGTTTATGTTTGCGAGGGCTTTGTGCTTTGCTTCCTAGGTGTTAACCGCAGGTCGGCGACTGTTATCGCGCACTAACGCGCCCTTTTGCCGGAGTGCGTACTTCTCAACTGTACTCTAATATGTTCATTAGCATAGCGCGTCCATCAGCTGATGCTTAACGTAAGTAGTAACATAAGCTTGGCGGCACGATTTGTTGCCCAGATGTAATTAGCGATCAATAGACGCATATTTAGTTAAGGGACGTATTATTCCTATTCGACCTGTGCATGCTTTGTTTCAGATAGCGCCTTTTTCAATGTAAAGATTGGTGTACGGCGAGACGTGAGAGATCAGAGCGTGCAGGTAGGTCCAGTGATTGCGCAGTCTCGGCCAAAGAGTCCCAATATTACCATTCCAGTACGAAATTGTTATTTGAGCTTGCAGCTCATGAGAATTCTTATCGACGGAGTATCTTGAATACTTCGCTCCCGTTTAACCGCCCAGGCCCGGTTATTCGAGTTAAGACAGGCTTGGTGGCGCCCTCATAATTTTGACGTACCCTATATATATGCCTCAACACGCTGGCCCAGAACGTATCGTGTGAGTCACGCCCGACTCCCTGAGCGTTCCAGCCGTGGCCCTTTAGCCTGTTTCTAGCAAATCTCAGGGCAAGTGTGCCAGTTTTCCAGGACTGATTCCGTGGTGCGATGCTCACCTTGGGTGGGTGTCGTAAAGTTGTTTTAATACCGTAACAAAAGATACAATACACAAGTTATACCTAGGTACCTACTTTTTACTTGTATACCTACATTCCGGTAACAAAATTAAAGTTTCTATTACCAAGTACCTAATTCAAATTCGTATGTTAACTCGTAAAATAAATGCTCTAATCTATTGATCTTATTTGTAACTATGGAAGTGACCTATATGATTAAATGCTGGCATAGAAACAAAACTGCTATGTCAGCGTACATAAATCAAACAAGTAGAGACACTCAGCGTCGATTCCTTTGATGTCAAAATAGTGATTTGAATGACCTTGAACGGCTCCTGCGGGGTACTTTCCGATATTACCAACAGCTAGCGCCACTAATTCCCACATCATGATTGGTAGCAGAGCCAGTAACTGGCTTTCATTGGTAGTCGAGTCCCTGTATATACAAGAGTTGGGACATGTAGGTTGACTTGTTTTGGATCCACAAACCATGGAGTACCTGATTTTGGCCGATTTTAAACTTTCTGCATACTTTGCTACATCACAAGGTCCTTGGTTTGTGGGTCCAATGTCTAAACTCTTAGTACATATAGGAACTCTAATTGGTAGAACTTTGTTCTGCCATCTGGTAGTCAAGCTTAGAAATACCCCTTAAGTCACTGTGCCAGGCACTCTAGACATGTTTCAATATTTGGCGTGAGTGTCTCTATTTGTTTGATTTATAGTACTTTTTTTTATAATAATTTTCAAGATCAACTTTCTAGAGGATAATTTGCATTCCTGCAGGGTCCCTAGTTTTAATAATGTTGGTACATAGATTTTTAGTTCTTTTCTTCCACTAAAAAGATTATTGTCATTTTGACAGATATGTCATAATTTAATATCGCTTGCTTCATTTTTGCATTTAAAGTATTTCTTGGTTTTCTTTTTTTATCCAATTTTATTGACGATGATGATGATTCCACGTTAAAAAAAGGAATTTGTTAAGAGTTCAAATTAAGAAACTTTGACACTCAAAATTAACACATAACCATAATTTTGAAAAAGTTCTACCAACACGAGGTATAAAAATTTCCTAGCATTTTAATCACATGTCTACCAACATTGTGACACTTTGACAGTTATCATAAAAAAAAAGTACTTTATTTACGCTGGCTATGTTAACCATTAAAATAAATTCACTGTATATTGTTGGTGGCAATGTAAGTCTATGTCAAATTCGAGGTTAGCAAATTAACTTTTGCCTCATTCTGACACAAACTGACCCAAAACATAACCTCGAATTTGACATAGACTGACAGTACCACCAACAATACACTTCAGTACTGTCAAACGGATAACACGAATCACAGCATTTTAAAAGCAAATAATTTGGGATAATTCTTTAATAATCAAAATGGTTCTTGTTCTTGTTCAGTAACAAAAAATGTTATACAACACACTGCCGCTGTCGGGCTCGACCGTGATGTACTAGCTCGGCCATAAGTGCTTGGCTGCCGGCTTAATGTCGGAAATAGCTAAAATAATAGTGGCCAGTTTAGATAAGCGCAGAAGGTCGAAGCACTTTCTTCAGAACCGAAAGATCGTATAACAAGAAAGACCTATCAAAATGTTTTTTATCTAGCGTTATCAAGTATTATTCAAAGATTTTCAGAAATGCACTGTATTTCTAAATACAAAATTAGTTAGAAAAGTGAAATTTTCCTGCATAGCAACGCAGAGTTTAGTTTTTAAATGCACAGTATTTTACATCATTTTTGATATTTTTATATCAAAATCTTTAGGAATTTCCTACTATTTTCAACAGGACAATTGCCCTGCTGACACCTCCAGAAGATTATTAACAGATTAGACCTATAAATAAAGAAGACTTATGGGAACTTATACAGCATACAGCAAGCGCGATGAAAATCATGTTAAGCATTTGATTCTATCAACGAGTAGAATAACACGACTCTGATATGATCAGTGGTAAAGGATGTCGACAAAGAGCAGGCGTAGCAACGCAGACACCGAAGGCTCGGGGGCAGATTGGGTTGCCTCTCACAACAGCTGAAGCTCCTACTTCTAGTCCTACAGCCGTACTTTAATCAGCCATTAAATTTTCATAAACGTCACAAAACATTTTGGAAGACTGAAGATCTAACTCCTAGAAAAAAAGGTTAGAATAAATGGCATCACAGGCTTAAAACAAGGCTCTTCCCATTTCTGTAAATCACGGATATGTCAAGATCACAGAATTGGAATATGTAGAAACTACAATTAAAAATGTTGACCAAGTTTGAGTGCCGCTATTTTGTGCACAGATTTTGGACGGTCGTAGCAGATCCATGTTACAGCTGCTTTTAATGGCTCGACGATGTATACAATGTTTGTCTGGAACAAATGGCTAACAGCCAATTACAATCTATCAACTCGTCACCAAACTATTCGCACACAACTTCCAACAGCAGCCTGGAGAATTTCGACGAGCCCCGAGGCGAAGTTTGCACTCACAAATATGCTTCTTTTACCAGCACACAAGTTCGGCACTGCAATCGGTATGCGACTTGCACACATTAGCGATCACTCAAACTTGGGCCACCCCAAGCGCCTGCAGGCGCCCGAGGCACCTCTCTCACAAAAAACCCTCTGGACGTTCCGTTTCGCAACACCACACCGAATCAAGGTGCTCAATCGCTATTATGCCGTGGAAAATTTTAAAATACGCGTTTACTTCTATGATTTGGCACGAAAACGCTTACATGGTGAAATAAATCGAGGGATTTTTAACCGACATGTAGCCACTCGCCCCCACCCCCCTGAAAAGAGCATCCGGTTAAAGCCTAAAATTTAACTGGTACATGAATGCCACAGAAAACTGGTTCAACTGAGAGAACACAACAAACTGAGCTTGTTGTGGGTCCCAGGTCACTAGGGAATAATACGCAATGAAGAAGCTGATAAATTAGCAAAGTCAGCCAGCACAGTCCAGCTGGTAGGACCAGAGCCTACCTGTAACGTAGCCTACAGCATGATCAGAGAGCAAACTGGAAGCTGGTTACGAGATAATCATCGCAAATTCTGGTACGACTACCCTAAAGCAGAGCACTTTAGAAACTGCATAGTGGAACCGTCCAAGAAAGCGACATTGGCATTCCTGGAAAATAAAAGAGAGAAAATAAAACACTTAACAAGGATAACTACTGGACACTGTTATATGAACAAACATATGGACACAATAGGGGTGGTAACAGACACATATTGCAGCTTCTGTGAAGAGGAGGACAATTCAATCCAATTCACTGGTTAAACGAGTGCGAGGAACTCAAAACTCTACGACAAAAGCACTTTGGGGAAACAAAAATCGAACCCGAACTGCTAATACACACCTCATTAAATGCATTAGTAAGCTTTTTTGAGGATATTAGAATACCTCTGTTAGGCAAAGTAAAGCACTGGGAAGTACAATAGGTCTTTTAGGCCGCAGTGCAAAAAGAGGGGACAAACCCACCCAGAAGTACAATAATAATCCCAGCAGTAGGGAATAACAATGAGGTTTTAATACCTAGTTAAACGGTGAATACAGTTGAATAATAACAACCAATGAGAGTAATTATTAAACCAAACGCGCCAATGCAAAAGAGCCTGAGCTTAAATGGTACAGTCAAGGCGGTCTATATTGTTCCAGGCCATAACACTGGGCCTATAAAGTGACCTTTGTAATGGCCTACCCCAATTTGGCAACATGGCTTCGTCAACTTTTAACAAAAAATTACTAGTTTTGGTCACAAAATGAATAATCTATCAGTATACTATCTCCGTTATTCTGATACATGCCAGTTGAAAATAATATTGCTATTTACATGGTAGTGTGTCACTTCACCGTAATATTCGATTTAAAAACAATTCCTAATTCTTCATTGCAAATAAATCGCAACTAATTTTGACTTCAACTAAAACAGTAATTTCTGCAAATTGCGTGAATGATAGTGGTCTTGCAGTCGGAACAAGTCTCTTCATCTTATCAGCCTTTTTATTGGCGTTTTAAAGTGCTTCCCACAAACAACACTAATCTTTCCGATCCGCCAGTCCTCTCTATTCAAAACTTGTTACCATTTTCGTGCAACTGTTTCATTCGATGGAAGTTTGAACACGCTAATATCTGAAGCAACTGATAAAGCGTAGTTAAATTGACTTGCAGCTTGGTACGCAACATTGTCTTGTCAAAATAGTTTATTAGCCTCAAATATATTTGAAAGTTTTTAAAACTTAGTGTATCCTGGAACGGTCTAGCAAAAAATTTGGCATCAGTCAGCGTTATGGTCTGGAATAATGTAGACCGCCTTGGTACAATTAATTCAAAGTGGAGACAAAAATGTAAAACTGGGCCACTCAATTTAAAACACCTCGCGTAAATACATGTTATTATTTAAAATCAGAGTTAATGGTACAGTTCAAAGTGGATACAAAAATGATACGATGGGTCGCTAAATGCAAAATCAAGGTCCATAAATCAGTTTTCTTAAATCTGATCTACAGACTTGATCAAAATGGCTCAGGAAGTTAAGTTACTAAATTCTGCGAGCGCTACGTTGGGCACAATAAACAAATACAATGAACAAAGTTAAATATTGAAAATGCATGATTGAAGTTTGGTTAAAAATGAATTGCGCGTTTAATAGTAGCAGGATAATAATCATAAAACAGTTACTGGAACTGCGCAGGTATCAATCAGCGAAAAAACTGGTATCTCACATGCAGATTTCAGGCGCTGGCAAAAAGTTGCTCTCCAATCGACCCTCGTACATCCCCAGTTACAACTATAACCTGCTCTTGCTGTCCACGTACCTCCATGATCTATGCTGGTCCGCTACGTGCAGCAAACCCTTGTGTTCGGTCACATGTCGACATCGTACTAGCGCGGCCAAAACAATTTGCACGATACTTAATCTAGTTACTTGGTTTTATACACAGTGGCTTAGTGTGTATCTGACTATCTGACTACTTGTCATTTTTCACATTTTGGGGTTAGTGTCGTATTACTAGCTTTTCCAGGTTATGTTAATAAATGGTGCTTCTTTAAGGTTAACCGTTAACACCCGTCCAGTTTCCGCCCGGACAGTCCGGTATTTGAGACCACTATCCGACGTCCGGTCCTCAACTCAAACCGGACGCAAAATATTCAGTTTTTGGACCAAATGTGCAAATATGATAATATATAAAACACCCATATCAAAGGTTTCCTAATATATCTATTTTATCCTGGTTTGATTTACTTTAACTAAAATGCCGTCTAGTGTTATGCCACGTTGTACTTTTCTACTTGTAAACAGTGTGTCTCAACTCCAGAGAACGAATAGAGACGAACGACGACGATCCAGTGTGTGTACACTGGCTGTACAGCCAATACCGCCTAAAGATAAGGCCGCAGCTCTTCGGCATAACGTCAGCGTAGAAATACCGCCCGTCAGTAGAATTTAGCATTACATGGCTAAATCGCATTAGCGTAGATTGTTTACATATGTTTATAAATTTAAAAATAAGGGTGCCTGAGGAAACGGGATTACCAGTCGTGAACTGAGCCGTTAGTCGCTCCCCATTCGCTTCTTTTTTGTAATGCAAAACAAAATGTCTAAGCAAAAACCGTAATTTTGAATACAAAGCTTTAGTACAGGTAGCGTAATATCAATGCCAACATTTAATAGGCCACTTTCTAATCTAGGTACAAAATACAATTTTAATAGCTATTAACATATCTAGGAATGTTATGAGTATCATAACTGCCGCAGATGTTTTGAATTCCGAGCTCGTAGAGCGAGGATTTTAAAACTTCTAAGGCAGTTATGATTCATAACATCCGTGATTTGTTCAATAGTTTATCGGTTGCTGTATGGTTATGGTTGCCATGTAGGGTAATATTCTTTAACCCTACAGATAAGTTATGACCTAGTTACCAGCCTACTTTTGTATATGTAAACAAAGGCTTAATATCCTGAAACCGATAAATTTGATTTACTTATTTGTTAACGTCCTTAGTCTTCTACCCTTATTTACCTTACTCAATCGATTATGATTCAAGTTACTACAATAATTTGTGATCAAAGTATTTGTTGTAGAGTTAATATCCACTATTCTTTACTCGTTATGATAATGGCGCCCAAGAAAATTAACTAAATAACCCTCCTGTTTAAAAAATAGTTTTACTTTAAACCACATTATCACGACACAAAGCCTCCTCTGTAGAAAATTTCAAAACCAACTGCCTTATAGCCCGTATATTTCCTTAAACGAAAATGACGGAAAAGTAATTCGCATACCTTGCTAGTAAAGCGCCATACGGTTATAATGCATTTATTTCACAACCAGTTATTACAGTTATTAACATGTTTATTTACGCAGTATTTACGCAATACTGATGGTAAATGACTGACACGCACACCACCAAACACTAATGAAGGCACTTAGTGACTTTTCTATCAAAAAAACTCAACAATGATCATTTAGTGGTAATTGCACCAAATATATGTAGTTACGATATGTACTCATAGTTCACGTCAGCGGTCAAAACTGGCCTTCTTTTCCTGACGTCACGACCCCGTGTCGTCAGAGAGCCGAGTTCTTTCTTTAGGTGGTATTGGTACAGCTGACCTGCTTACTGCATCGGCAATGCAGGTGTTTATATAACAACGTAGTCATTAGGTTTTACTTTTCCGACTTCGACTTATTAGGCGATTATTAAAAATTGGCACTTGGTTTATAGTAATTGCATAAATTAAAATCATCAAGAGAAACAAAGATGATTATTATTCTTCTTAACATAGAATTTCGGCTTAGACCGCGTAGTATTTGTAGATGAACACCCAGTATTATCTAACTTAATGTGCCTTGCACCTTGTTAACTCGAGCAAAAACCCGCGCGATGGCCATGCTCTTGAGTGGATCGTGTTGTTTGAGTATCTTGAGAACGAGGATACTTAGGCAGATTTTGCCTGTTTGCTGTTTGTGCATCCATATTCACTAACGTTTTGCAAAACCTTGCAGCTTGCATCATCAGAGTGAAAGTCGTCCTAAGAACTGAAGGTCGGTGTGGATCTATTTATAGTCCTCTGTACCAGGCGTGCGGAGTGGCGTAACGCTAATTGGTCGTTCGAATGCAACGTAATCCGTGGGATGTGGCCGTATGACGCACAGTGGTTGTAATGCTTTAGATCGTGTATCACAGGAGTCCACGCTCCACCAAGCTTAAAGCCAGCCCCCCTGTTCACACCACTCGGATGCCTTTCCACCTCCACGACCACACACACAACCCGCGGGAAGCAGCGAGGCACCCCGGCAAGCACTCCGGCGCGCTCAAACTCCAAAGTGCGCCCAGCCACGGCCGACCCCGCGACGCGCCCGTGCACGCAATCGCCTCCACGTTCCCGAAGTCCCAGATTAACGGAACGACCAGTCTGCCCAACGCAACCGGAGCCGCAAGAACAAGGAATGCGACACACACCAGCGGCCCCCAAACTTGGAATTTTGTCCCCCACCGACCCGATACACGACCTAAAGTATTACAACCACTGTGCGTCATACGGCCACGCCCTACTGATTACGTTGCACTCGAACAACCAATCAGCGTTACGCCACTCCGCGCGCCTGGTGCAGAGGAATATAAATAGCTCCATACCAACCTTGAGTTCTTAGGGCGACTTTCGCTTTATGCAAGCTGCAAGGTCTTGCGAAACGTTAGTGAATATGGATGCACAAACAGCAACAAGACCAAATATCTCTCCAAGTATCCTCGTTCTCAAAATACTCAAACAACATGAACCACCAAAGAGCAAGGCCATCGCGCGGGTTTTTGCTCAAGTTTACAAGGTGCAAGGCACATTAAGCCAGAGAATGCTGGCTGTTCATCTACAAATACTACGTGGTCTAAGCTTCTATGTTAAGAAGAATAATTCGAGTAACCAAAAAAGCCCCTTATTATTTTCTGAATACGAAAACAGAATATGTCCGGTTCTCGGGGGTGGGGACACCTACCGAGCGCGTCTCCAGGTGGCGGATAGGAGAACGGCCAAGGTCCTCTGGACCAAGGTTAGTGGTTAGCTAGTAGGGATATCCCGAACCTAAACTCCTGTGTGAAGGAACGAAAGCTCCCACCGCGGACCATCCCCCCTCTTCATTGAGTTGTGACCGCTCAATGAATTTCACAGGGTCTTAGGTTGCCCTCGTGTTTGTGCCGTGCGAGGCGACCCGTGTCGGTTGGATGAAGGGATCCTGGGGATTGAGCTGCCTCTGGGACGGTTTGGTTTCCTGGAGCGCAGTAACACATCTCTTTGGCCCTGATTTCACTTAGACGGGAGGTCGAGACTAACCCACCTCGATCAATCGGCTGTTCCGTCGGGTCAAACCGCCGGAAGGGTGAGCTCTTTGGGGGTGAAGGTGCATGCAGGGGTTCCGGTTTCTGGTACCCTGGGGCTCGCATAAAGGTACCTGCTCGTGCGCAACTCACCTCTGGGAGCTATATCTCCTTAGTATCCTTGGCGTCGAAGTTCGGCGTCCCCTTGTTGGACTCCGTGGTGGGTGGAGAGCTAGGGAGATAAAGTTTTTCTTTCAGCATGGATGACAAGAAGATTAAATAAACCGTACAGGGCGCGGATACCCCTCAACCAGAACCACAACAACAACAGCCGCAGCAAAAGAGGGGGAGCAACAGACCTTTCCAAAGAGGAAGAGGATTTCTGGCTCCGAACAGAAACGCAGAAGTAAGGCTCGCCTAGCTGCAGAGAACTCCGGCGTTACTGCCTCTACCTCCACCCAAGGTCTGGGTCCTGAAGTTAACCCTAAGGCGGCAGGTCCAGGCAAAATGAAAGATAGAAGTGGGAAGGAACGTGGTCCCTCTTCAACCACTACCAAGGGACTGGCTCCCAGAGCTAGCCCCAAGGCGGGTGGTTCCGGTAGGCCTACACCTTCCACAAGTAAAAGGATTAGATCGGATGGAAGCACGCCCTCCACCTCTAATCCGAAAAAGAAGGTCAAGCCAGACCAAAAGGTAACCTAAAGGACAGGTGGTTACAAAGAAGCCTTTACGAGGCACCTCCGCGTGGCCATCGTGGATCTGAGGACCCCCCTCGGTAAGATCACCCAGGTCCAAGCGGACCTAATAAAAGCTCAATTGCTAGTGGCTCTGGACAAGCCAAAGGCCAAATTCCACCCACTTTCAAGGGCTGGCAGTACTCCGGGGAGATTCTTAGAATCACCTGCGAGGATGACCAGACCCTGAAGTGGCTAATAGAGGCAGTGTCAAACCTGCTCATTTTATGGGAGGGCGCCCGTCTCAATGTCGTCCAGGTGGATCGGCTGCCCAGGCTGGCAAAGGCAGCTCTGTGGATTCCAGAGAAACCTGAACCTACGGAGACTGTTATTCGCCGACTGGCAGTGCAGAACCCCGGGATAGGTGTTCGGGAGTGGCCCCTCTTCCACACAGCCGAAAAGGAGGAGCCCGTTGGCAGACTTCTAGTTTTTGGGCTATACCAAGAAGCTGAAACAGCAGTCAAAAATAGAGGTAGTAAACTGCACTATCAGTTTACAACTCTAAAATTAAAAATTCAGAGGCCTGGAGATGCAGTTCCAGACTGCAACCCCTTAAGGCGGGGTGCGTCTACGGATACCCCTAAACCCCTTTCTGTTGCAGAGCAGGGTGCGTCCTCGGATACCCCTCCATCGCCAGTAGGCGAGCCGCTGCTACCACAGCAGCCATCCGAAGTAGAAGCCTCACAACCCCCCACCCTCATAGATACTCTTGAGAAGGAGAGGGAGCTGATGAGTATGCTTTTAGGGTCCGGGTCGGACACCGAGGTCGAATAATTTATTGTCGACCTCATGTCCTCCCAACCTGGACTAAACGTCATACAAATTAACCTGCAACACTGTCGAGAGGCTGCTGTTACTCTACGCAGACAGCTCGACAGCCAGCAGGACACTGTTGCATTAATACAAGAGCCTTGGATTGTAAAATTTAAGATCTGTGGATTAATTAATCGTAATGGCACTGTTTTTACAGATAGCACCCATAAGAAACCAAGGAAGTGCATCTACTGTCCCAAGCATTTACAAGCCTTTGCTTTGCCACACCTCTGTACGCGTGATATTACGGCGATACAGATGAGCTGTAGTATAAACAAAGGGAAGGAAGATGTCATTTTCGCATCGGTATACCTCCCCAGTGATTCGGTTGGCCCTCCACCTAGCACGGAGTTGATTGAATTGGTGAACTACTGTGAGAGAAACAACAAAAACCTAATTATTGGCTGTGATGCAAATGCTCACCACGTTTCGTGGGGTAGCAGTGGCATTAACACCCGAGGTAGGTTCTTACTTGAGACCTAATAAGTACAAACTTAGAAATACTGAACCGTGGATGTGAACCAACTTTTGTCACAACACGTAGCCAGACCGTGATTGATGTCACTTTGGCCTCTTCAGATATTTCCAATAATATTGTGGGCTGGCAGGTATCACCTGTTGTGTCTATGTCAGACCACAGATGGCTTTGTTTTGTTTCAAATTATCTGGAACTATAGCTCAACCAAAACAATATCGAAACCCAGACAGACAGACAGACTATCTTACAAGACAGATCTGGAGGCTCACCTGGTGAATTCGGTTTTCCTAGAAAAGATTGATCAGGTAGAGGACTTGCAAATCAGTGTGGATAACCTGCAGAACTCGATCCTACAATCTTACGAATCGTCATGCCTCTTGAAGACATCCAAGGCGAGTCGCACAACCTCCTGGTGGTGTCCGAAACTCGACAGGATGAAATCAACATTGGGCAAACTCTTTAACAAAGCAAAAAGAACTAGAATTACTAGTGACTGGGAGGCCTATAAAGACCAAAAACGATTATACAAAAAAGAAATCCGCCAGAGACAGACAGACTCTTGGAAAACGTTTTGTAGTTCCATCGAGTCCACTGCCTCCGCGGCTCGGTTGAAGAAGATCCTTTCTAAGGATCCAAACCAACAGCCAGGCTGTCTCAGGCGAGGGGATGGTTCTTTTACAACCAAACCCGAAGAGACAGCAGAAGTGCTAATTCAAACACATTTTCCAGGCTGTATTGTCACCCCTGACAATGTATGGCCAAAACTCAACATCCCACCTCCCTCAGAGGATTGGAATGTGGCAAATCAGGTGTTACGAGGTGACAAGGTAACCTGGGCTATAAACTCCTTTCTCCCCTTCAAGTCGCCAGGAGTGGACGGTATCTTTCCAGCCCTGCTACAATGGGGACTGGACCTGATGCTTGTTCACCTGGTGCCCATCTACCGGGCATGTATCGCTTTTCGATATATAGCAGAGAGCTGGAGAGAAGTGAAGGTAGTTTTTATATCTAAACCAGGGGTACCTACGGCCAAATCATATCGTCCCATTAGTCTTACATCCTTCTTACTAAAGACGCTTGAAAGACTTTGTGACAGAGAAATACGGGAAAGGGTGCTGGCTTTACACCCATTGCACCTGAACCAACACGCCTATATCTCAGGGAGATCTACTGAATCGGCGCTACATGCTGTAGTGAACCGTATTGAGAGATCGCTAGACTGCACTCTAAACCAACATATGCACAGGATGGGACTAGTGGACAGCCCAAACTGTCGCGGATGCAACGAGGATGACGAGACAGCAGAACACGTTCTGTGCCACTGTCCAGCTCTCGCAAGAGTCAGAGGATCCATGTTGGGGAACTTCTGGCCCGATATGGTCAGAATTAGCAACACTCCAGTTGCAGTTGTCCTTAAGTACATTCAAAGGATTGGATGGCTTGAGTGATACCCAACTTGAAGAGCTGCTGGGAGGTAGCACAATGGGCCCACTTAATGCGGCCCAAGTGCATGTGAGGTAATCCAGAATCCAGAATCGAGATATGTCCGGTGGCAACACTATGTTTTCCGCAACCAACTTTATCGGCCACACATTGCAGTGACCATCCCTCTACTAGTTTTGCGATAGCAAAGCCTTTTTCGGCCTCGATTAGAACGTGATGGAACATTTTAAGTTTTGAAGGCAGAATGTCAGTTGTACAACTGACAATTGAGTGACTTTAGTTCACTTGATAAAACCATACACACAAGGCAGACAAACCGTGCGAATTTTTTTTGCCCGCAATAGTATATCTGCAGTTGAGAACATACTTACGCCCTTTTAAAGGCCGCAGTCCCACTGAGCCACCAACTATCATCAACTAAAATTCCATCATGTGTAATGATATGTGGCTGGTCTCACTGAACCACCGCTAGCCACCCACGGCCATCAAGCAGTTTGAAATTTCCAGCCGGCCCGAATTTTGGTGGACGGTGGACGCCGCTAGCGATGCGCAAGCACTAGGTAACCGTTAGGGTTTTTCGTTCTGCGATTATTACCAAACAGCTAGATATTGCGCTGTGTTTGAAACATCAAGATTAAAATAAAAGTTTCACCTTTGATACCAATAAATTGTAACAATCTCGGTTTATTTTGTAGTAGCTGTAGAACTTCTCTTCATTGACAATTAATTGTTGTACCAGTTGATGGTATTCTCCAAACTGCTCTCTGTGTAAAAATATTTCGCACCCACACTTTTCGCTGCTTTTGATTTATTTTTCTCCAAATATAATAGTTTGTTAACACTTCTTCCCTCTCTGAATCAGAACTATCTGAAGATATCTACATTTTCAATTCGCAAAATAAACAAAACATCTACGTACATAACGTCATTTATTACTAGCGGTTTTAACGTGTAAATCTGAGCAAAGCAAGAGTCAAATATGCACGAAATTTAAATGTATAGTGGTTGGCGGTGGTCACCGCTGGCTGCAGTGGGACCGCAGTGCATTTTCTTAGTTGATGGCCGTTGATGGTTGTGGGTGGTGGTGGTGGTGGGAAGGCATTGCCGGAACAGTCAGTCTTATTCGGCTGATCCCGCCTACTTTTTGATTAACAAAGCTTTCACACCGGTTTTCATGCATACGCTTGCCGTTCTTTCTCTTTTCAGCTTTCACCGCTGAAGTAGGAGAAAACGCTGCATCAACGACCCAGACTCGTGCAACTAGTGGCAGTGTATGTATAATATTGTGTTATTGTTACCTTTTATTATTGTTTTCATTTGTTGCTGTCCTTTTGGAAGGGAGAATAATGTTATGATCGCGTCACTTAATTGGTTAAGGTGACGCCTCAAACAAAATATAAAACAAATTATTAAAATATCTTCAAACGTACGAGAATTACTTACATACAACATATGAAGTAACATGCCTTAATAGTACTTCCACGAACCTACCTTTTTACTTTTCTCCTGTAGGTTGATAAAACCGCCACAAAAGAATATACACATGGAACGCCGCATGCAAACACAATAAAAAAGGAAAAAACCTGTCTATATTGACATAGAATAAATGGGCAAAGTTTGTCCCTACTATATGACGTCATAGGGGGTTCACATATTTCTAAAAAGAAATAGCTTTTGTCAAGACATTTTGTTAGAAAAATTTGTTAAGTCTAGTTATTTCCGCCCTTTTTAGCCCTTTTCAGACTTATTTAAGCCAAACCTTAGCTTGGTAATGTTATCAAACCTTCACTCTGCCAGATACTTATTTCCGTCTGCCGAAATATGAACACTGCAGTTCAGTCATATTCGTCGAATTTCTTTTATAAATTTACCCTTTGTTCCGTTCTGCAAACAATACTGTTTTAGCTTCTCGATTTCCTAGTGTTCATTCTTGTTCCGATACATACGAGCTTCTTGGAATCGCTTAATCAGCTTTCGATTATTCTGGAATTTTCCTATATGCTTTGTTCCTTCTGCAACGGTTGCAGTGACGTGGTCCATTATCGCTTTCTTTTATTGTTCTCACGGTGACAAGTAAGCGCCTTGAATGGCTCGGGGCTTCCCCGAGTTATTTAGTCATATTGCGTTTAGTGGTGCAATTATGCGACGGAGGATTTGGCCTGTCGTTGTAGGAGTGAGATGCAGTCCCTCGAATGCCATTCTTAGTCAAAGTTAAGTAGATTATTTTTGCGGTGGTATCACTACTCATGTCCATTGCACTTGGGATTAGGACTGGTGCTAGCACACTCATCCTATTCGTACCGAAACGCAATGGACATTCGAGATACCACCGCAAAAATAGTACACATAACTTTGACTGCTCATGGTATTATAAGTGGGAATCTCATGCCATGCTTAACTTTGATGTAAGTCCCCACCTTCTTGAAATATCTGAAATAAATAAAAACAAACAAGTTGCTTAATATCAAATAATTTCATAACCACAAGCGCTAGAACAAAAATAAAAATGCAGAATTGTCCTCGTAGATTTCGATAACTGAGAAAAATTTAATGGCCGTCTTATTTTCTGAGATGTTTACAAATTTGTATTACATTGAAAATGATGAGAGCTATGACATTTTTGTAATTTTATGAATGCTATGAAAACGTATCTACAGACACCCATTTCTATTCTTGTTCAAGTACATGTAATTAAAGAATTCGCCCATTTCTAGTTTTTCAGGCTATTTCAAGGTGGGGGCTTAGGTCAATCTCAAGCATGGCATCAAATTCACCTCGAAATTCTACACAACTTTGCTAATTTAATCAATTCTGTATATTTCTTGACAAGTTACTGATATATTGAATAAAAAGTGGATACCCCGGGTGGTATGCCTGAAACGTAGTACATGCTAATTTTTCAAGTATGTACTTCGCATGTGCAGTGTCTACTACACCAACGAAGCATTTACTGTGCTCAAGTAGTATTTGCTACTATGTACGATACACATAGAAGGTACTTCGCCCCAGAAGTATCTACTCCATTATTTCATATCATCTCCAAAAAATGAGATGCTTAGTAGTATTTACTTCAGTTTAAGTGAAGTTGGTGTATGAGAAACTTCAGGGACCACAAATTAGGAATTTCAATTCGAAGAAATGGCGGCTTTTATGAATGTGAGTCCTAGAAAAGTGTATAATCAGAGAAGATACAACAACGAAGTATATATTAAATTACTCAGGTTACTTTCATAATTTGGTATTTAAGGTTCAACAGGGAAAATGTTGACTCATAACTTACTTTCTTGATGATGCTGTAGAAACAAGAGGTGGAGCCTTGTCAACTACTCAGAAAATGGAAGTGTTTTTGGGAAACTTAGGTAATTTTAGTAAGGCATTGGTGAAATATGAAATATAAGTATACATGTTTTTTTCACAGAAGATCCTGGATTTCCGCAAGGAGTTGCTGTTGATATGTGTCTAAATCAATGTACTGTATCCAGACCCTTATCAGTATCCGAGGCGATTTACTTGAAGAGAAATTACTGGATTAAATTTCCGACCACACATGAACACACTAGAAAAACCATGACCGGAGGTGACTTAATTATGATGAGGAATTTGGGCCCTATATAAGGCGTACAGCACACAGTAAAGAAGATATCTACAGTGGAGGGTGTCTGGCCCCAACAACAGAGCAGTGAGAAGTGGTACTTCAATTTAATAGTACGTACTCCTGTTTAGCTATGCGCTGTAGTATGTTCTTCTCAAGTAGAGTAGGTACTTGTATATGAAAGAAAATGCTACATAGTAAATACTTTTTCGAAAAGCATTAGCATGTAATACATTTTCAGCATACTATAATTTTATACATTTTATACATTTTTGGTATGTTTTTATTCATACAGGCAGACCTCGCCGTTCGTGGGGGTTACGTTCCAGAAGAATGCCACAAAGCGCAAAACTGCGATGCGCAAATAAACACATAAATGATAAAAACGGGGTTAGGTTCCATTAACTCGATTATTTATACTATGCAACCTCAAAAAACCAAAACTTTTCTGCGTTTTTTTGTCTGGAAAATCTGAAGCAGAAACTGTACGCTTTGACAACATGGTTTTCCGTGTTTTAAAAATTAAACTCAATTAAATTTTCGGCAGAATCGCTCGAGAAGACAGTAAAGCTTGAACTAAAATTCCATACGTAACGTAAGTCTGCCAAGTTATAATTTTACAATTTATTTCAGGTCCAATTTGGTAATAAGAAATTCAAATAAATAGGCTCGATAAGTGTGTTTACAAATTCGTGATAAATAATGTTATTTAGATGTTCATGACATAAACCGCATAGGTCTGCTTTATTTACTTACGGCCGGTCTTATAAAAGTCACTAATCTGACGTTAACTTTAAATCGCTGTTAAAATAAACAAAAGCTCATCAAAACGTTGGTGCTTATGACATATTAATCATTAGTAAACAAATTTTTATGCGCTTTTGTTTATTTTAACAGCGAATTAAAGTTAACATCAGATTAGTGGCCTTTATAAGTGTGTGAAAGTTGAAACAGTTAGTAATTCCATCCGCAAACGGCAAAGCAATGCGCGAACGGCAAAGGAAAGGAAGCACATAGGTGCCCCGCGTAAAATCAAATTAGCAAACCAAAAAGCCGGCGAGGTCTGCCAGTACTTTAAAATGTTTGTCACATTTTCGATGACATGCAGTTGATAATCTCAAGCCCGAAAATATTTCAAATGATTACCTCAGGTTTTAATAACAATAATTGTAATAAAACCAATATTTATATCACCGCGCATCACCAATAAATCTATTTTTAAACAGCAATTTACACATAATGTAAAGCCTATAGTTAGAAATCTTAAAAAGTTACAAAAATAACAAATATTCAGGTTAACTGACTTTCTTAATCTGATTCACTTCCACTCGACTCAAAGTCTCCAACGTCAATTGCAAACTTGTACTTCTGATGGCAACCTAAGTACGCGTCACTCATGAAGTATAACGTGTAGCTATGATGACCTGGACTAGGTGCCACGAAATCCAACTTTATCCTAGCTTTTTGCTGTAGTGTCAGCCTCTTGATTGATAATAAACAGTTACTCTTTGGATCACCAATCACCACCCACCAACCTCTTCTCGGTTCTGTAAAATTTTTTAAAATGTAATAAGTACTACCACTTTCAATAATTTTAAAAAGACTACCATAAAAAAATATATGTAAATCACACTGTACCTGTGGGAAAAATGGTGCAATTACTGACCCACTAACTTCATCTTCCCTTTCAAGCTGTACAACAACATGAACGGATGAGCCAGAATGAATGCGACCCTTATTCAGAACTTCGTAGCTTAATTCTATGTTGGGGTAACGATTGCAGAACCTGGCCACATCTGCTATTTGCGAATCACTAAGTTGTAGCAACTTCGATCGATCATCATCTTCTAATTCCATGATATCAAACACAGTTTCAACACCCTGAAATTTTTTAATAAAAATTAATAAAGTGGAATATCGTTCCGTAATTATAAAAATGTTATTAATAAAACTAAATAAATGAATCGATCATTTCGATCCTTGTTACAACAAAATCTACATGAAACTTGATTAGTACCTGCTGCTTATCTCTTGTTGCAACACAACATAGCTGCAAAGTTAAAATTTCTAAAAATTTAAATAACTTACCTTATCTGTACATCGTTTAATAATGTCAAGATTGAAATGTGGAAGTTGCTTCAAGCAGGAATCCTTCCTCCACATAGCCTGGGTTACCATTTGTGCCAGTTCCATAGCAGCCACAGCAGGTGAAAGCCAGCCATTGGAGCTTAGCACGTCAACACATGCCTGTATCAATCTAATAGCTTTACTTAAAACCACTTCCGTGTCGCCCTGAAGTTCTGCACCTAACTGAATGCGACACAAATGTGCTTGCAACAAGAGGTTAGTTTTAACATGGGGATCGTTAAACTTTGGTTGCCCACCACTTGCATTGGTTAATTTGTTTGGTAAGCGCTGCGAAAGACTCCTCAACAAGTTATCTTCATGATGGCGCACTGAATGTCCTCATATTCGGGCAGCTGAAGAGATAATTTCCAACAATCCACGAATTTTGGTTTTGTTATTGAGAGATAAACTGAACAATTCTGCAAAAAAAAACAATTCAGTTAGTTTAGTAAATAAAGTTATTTCCAATCTATATTACATATATAAAGGAAAGTCACAACCCTGACTAATCAACGCAGAGCCGTAACCACTGGTACTACGAAGTTGAGATTTGGGTGAAAAGTGCAATTTGTTACGTAAGGTAGTGCTAAGAAGGGATTTTTTGAAATTCTACCCCTAAGGGGGTGAAAAGGGGTAAAATGCGTTTTTACGAATTCCTCAATATCTCTTACACCCCATGAGATAGCGACTTGGTGTTTACTTCCAAAGATTTTTAGTGCAAATGCCTAGAAACGTATTTCAGGATTTTGCCCTAATCCACCCCTAAAGGTGCAAATATGGATTCGGGGTGAATTAAAGAAGCCTTCGTATCTCCTATGTTTCTTGAGTTAGAACATTCTTCTTTGGCATATAAATGTATTTTTAAAATATCTAGAAAGCGGTTTCAGGATTTTTTAAAATTTACCCCTAAGGGGGCGAAAGGGGGTAAACTGTGTTTTCACGAATTCGTCAATATCTCATAGACCCGATAAGATATCGACTTGGTGTTTACTTGAAATTTTTTTTAATGCAAATGCCTAGAAACATATTTCAGGATTTTTCTCTAATCTACCCCTAAAGGTGCAAATATGGTTTCGGGGTGAATTAAAGAAGCCTTCGTATCACCTATGTTTCTTGAGTTAGAACATTCTTTTTTGGCATAGAAATGTATTTTTAAAATATCTAGAAAGGGGTTTAAGAATTTTTTAAAATTTACCCCTAAGGAATTCGTGAAAACACAGTTTACCCCCTAAACTGTGTTTTTACGAATTCCTCAATATCTCTTACACCCGATGAGATATCGACTTGGTGTTTACTTCCAAAGATTTTTAATGCATAGGCCTAGAAACATATTACAGGATTTTGCCCTAATCTACCCCTAAAGGTGCAAATATGGATTCGGGGTGAATTAAAGAAGCCTTCGTATCTCCTATGTTTCTTGAGTTAGAACATTCTTCTTTGGCATATAAATGTATTTTTAAAATATCTAGAAAGCGGTTTCAGGATTTTTTAAAATTTACCCCTAAGGGGGCAAAAGGGGGTAAACTGTGTTTTCACGAATTCGTCAATATCTCTTAGACCCGATAAGATATAGACTTGGTGTTTGCTTGCATAGGTATCCAAGGCAAATATCTACCACCAAATATCAGGATTTTGCCCTAATAAACCCTTAAAGGTGCCAATCTGCATTCGGGGTGAACTATAGAACCCATTGTATCTCCTGTGTTTGTTGAGTTAGAGCATTCTTTTTTGTCATATAGATGTGTTTTTCAAATCTTTAGAAAGGAGTTTTAGGTTTTTTTTTCAATTTCAGCCTTAAAGCGATAAAAAGGGAAAACTGAAAAGGGGTAGGGGGTTAAAATTATTAATCTTTTCCCCTCTGGGTTTATTTCAAGATAAAATGGGATGAATACATTTTTAGAAATTTTACCTCTAAGGGGTGAAAAGGGGTAAACTGTGTTTTCACGAATATCTCAATATCTCTTAGAATAAAATAGAAAAAATTCTGAAATTCCATCCCCACGTGGTGGAAACGGGTATCTTGCTATTATTTATGAATACAATATTTAATAAGTACATATATTTTTGATTTTATCTCATTGTTACACTAAAACTATAGTTTTATCAATCTATACAATTACATACACATTTCCAGGGTACGTGAAGAATAAAAGAGTTAAGGAGAACTTTTTTCGAAGAATATTGTTTTCTTTTTATCTACAATATTGTTTTGCAGCCTTTGTTAGTTTAGCGTATTGAGTGAGGGGGAGGGGGGACCCCAGAATTCATTTAAGATTTAGAAGAAGAAACAAAAATTTGTAGTCCGTACGAAGAACGGGCATCTTGCTAGTATATTATATTTATAGCTTTAACAATAATATAGTTGCAAATGCAAAAAAACAGGCTTACCAATAGTTGTATAGTTGATGTAATAGTATGCAGCTATCATTCCCAAATTTAATGGCAAACAATCCATTTCATCCTCAATGCTGATACATTTGGACTGTTCTAAGTCAGAGATTGTGTTTTCTACAAGTTCAGACAAATGATCTGATAAATGCCGGTGTGTTACATCTTGCAAATTGTAGTAATTTGGATTTTGTGCAAGTCTTCTATAAAGGAATGTCCATGTTAAGTAATCCACTGCATCTTGCTTGTTTTCAATTGTTTTTGCAACAATTTCTGCATTGAAATGGTCATGAAGTCTGTGATCCAAATGGCTCTGTTAACAGTAAAAAATATATAGCATACATAAATCGACATTATTTATTGCTGTAACATACCTCAACCGGAAGGGAATCATTCAAGAATTTTTGGAAGAAGTCCTTCTTTGAGCTCTGGCACATTAGTACACATTTGGCATCATCATCTTCCAACGGTCTGTTTGCTCTTCCCACCATTTGCAAGACATCCGTAACAGGGTAGTCTTCATAGGCATGTACTTTTCCGTTGTAATACTGTGTATCCATAATAACAACTAGATGTGCAGATATATTTACAGCCCAGTCCAAATCTCTAGTAACAACTGCTACCTGCACAGCTCCTGAATTGAAGAGTTCTTCGACCAATCGATGATCACTGGCTGTCAATCCTTCGTGCATGTATGCCACACCTTGGGAAAGGGTTTCCTTAAGAGTCTGCAGGAAATAAATTTTCATATTAAAAAATAGGGCTCTACTAAAATAATCCAGATAATGAAGAATATTTACAATTTAAGCATTACTTATTTATGGCATCTGCCATTCACCCCTATTTCTAGAGAAACTAATGTTGTAAGGGTTGGTTACTACATTACTACTATATAAAATTACATATTATTGAGATCCTTCGAAAATATAAATACTACTAAAATTTTGAAATACGTTGCTATGCACTTTTCACCGTGGGTGAGCTGCTGATCAATAAAAGTGATTTGCTTTTCTAAAAAAGTAGTTTCTTCAGTCCATGAATAGGTGAGAATATACAGTTTCCCAAAACAAAACGTATTGCTTTATTTATTAATTAGGGACAGATCATACTGAAATACTAGTAACCATTTTTTTCAAATATGTAAATGTAAAGGGAATTTTGGCGAAACATTTTTCTTTTTGTCTGAAATTTAACCTAACATAGGGCCGGTTGCAGAAAGCAATGTTAAGTCTGGTGTTAACTAACGCGACGTCAAAGTAAACAAAAACGAATCAAATCTCAAATGCTTATGGTAACTAATACATTAGTAAACAAAATTAGATGCGATTTTGTTCACTTTGACGCGACGTTAGCTAACACCAGGCTAATTAACATTGCTTTCTGCAACCGGCCCTAAATGTGTCGCCCATTTCCTAGCCACAGCCATCGAAATCATTCATCATTTATAACATTAACAGCCAGTCTTATAAAGCTTATTATTACTTAATGTTAATTCATTGTTAAATTTAATTCGTTGTTAACCCTGATGTGTGTCTTATAAAGCTAATCGTGATGTTAGAGCTTTCTGATTAACTAACTTCGCGTTAAAAATTAATTGATTGTTAAAGTTCGTTCAACCAATGGACAGCCTGGATTTTTAGCAATTGTTTAGCGTTGTTAAATAATTGTGACAGGTGGTTAATATTACTTAAAAAGTTTTGCTGCATATTTACACTTCAAAATATTATCAACAATAATGGATTGTAAGCGCAAAAAAGGGAACAATTTTTCTGAAAGAGCAATTCAAGATGTTTTAGATATAGTCAGAAGGTAAGCGCGATTAAACTAGTATTTTAATGACAAGAACTGTATTGCTATTTGTGTGTTTATTTTTATAGGCATGCGCACATCATTCACAGCAAAGAAATGAAACAAGTTTCACTAAAGCAGAAAACGGATGTGTAGGAACAAATTTCGAAAAAATTTTGTTTGAGAAACGCAGACCCACGAAGTTGTTCAGAGCTGCAAATTTTAAACGTGAAAAAAGGACATGTTTCTCTTGCTCCATTTAGCACTGACAAAATAATAGCACAGAATAAACATCTGTACTTATTCTGTGATAATAGTGTCCAAATTTTCATAACCTCAAATTTGTTTGCTATGACCAGTGGTGCCAGATTCCGGGATATATCACAAATTTGGTGAATTTAAAGCAGTTTATGCGACACGATTTGTTACAAAGTCGCAAGTCACAAATTTGGTGATTTATTAGTTTGCAAAAGACATTATTTTCCCGCAAGCCATAACCACCGACCACGTTGGCCATTTCGCGTTCTAGTAATCACGAATCACGGCAGCGGCCACCGGAGAAACAAGAACTTGATAAATATAAGTTTTGTGAAGAAAATGTGCAGTGTAATCAAGTAACAAACATTCTTTAAAAGGAAAATATCGTTATTATTATTATTATTAAGTTGTTCCCTGGGCTGTGACTTTCAGATAGATTTGGCGACATCTGATGACCGGGTTGGCAACATATGCAGAAAAAATCTGGCAACACTGGCTATGACCTCACTTGCAGAACCAATTTAATTTGCGTCTGTGAAGGTTACCACGACCGGTAAAGTATAAAAGCTATGCATCTTCTCTGCAGTGTAATTACTACGTACTATATGAAAAATCTAATAGAACCCTTTTGTCTTAAGATTTTCTGTATTGGTCTTCATGGGCCCTCCAAGCAGTTGTAATTTTTTAATCAGGAAAAGTACCGTTTCTCTTCTAAATATATCAAAATATTATTAAGGAAAGGTGTTTAGAATGTAAAATTATGATTCCATGCAAAATTTCAGAAATAATGGCTTACTTTTATGAAACCGTGTGTATTCTATGAAATGCTTTTCTTATAAACACGATTTCGTAAGTCAGTTAATATTTCTGAAATTTTTCATGGGGCTATAATACTACATCCTGAACAATTCTTCTTAATGGTATTTTGACATATTTACAACCCAAAAGGCACTTTACCTGAATAAAAAATGTATTTTTACGTGCAATCAGAGCGTATGTTGACCAATCCAACATTTTAGTATTAAGATTTTTCATTTAAAATTGTACGAAAGATATCATCAAGTGTAGCTTTTTTATCAATACACCATGTATATCAGCACTCCCACATGTGGAGCACTAATTAATGGAATATACACTCTTCTAAAAATAAATCCGGTTTTTCGCATGGTAGAAATGTACAATCAAATGTATCTTCCTCTTAATTACATTTTTTCTTTGCATTTACAGAAGAATTTGTATAAAACTGGAGGTGGAGGTTATAAAGGAAAATTAGGAGCAACTAGGGAACAACTAGTTGCATTCCTGGAGAACGAGGCTGAACCCCTAACCAACGCATATTGATGATGTTACCCTATATTATGGTATGAAACCTTGCTACTTTAAATTACCTACATGTCAAAGAAACAAAATTATTACGATTGTATTATGAAAAAGTCACAATAGATTTCAAAATATCCTGGATAGTAGGTACCATTTTATTTTGTTGTAAAACTGTCGAATATTATTTACATAAATAGTATTGATACAATGAAGAGGTCTTTAGTACTGATTATTATAAAGAAATTAATATTTTCTATCTGTTAGGTGATGCCGATGAATATGTTATATACCACGAATCCCCTTCCCATCAATCTCCAGTAAGTCCATCTATACAAGATCCCCCTCCTTCATCCATTCCTGTTGGGTTGACTGAATGTTCAATACAAAGAAGTTCTGAAAAACTTAGAACCGAATATTATAGAAAAAAGATAGAACTCATTTGTGTTGAACATGCAATCAAAAAGGAACAACATGAATAAAACACTGCTGGAGCCTGTGGTTTGAAAATATCACAAATCGTTAAAACCCCTCCCCATACAAATATTTAACAACTGCTAAATAAGTTTTTTGACAGCCAAGCTGTCATCATTAGTAGCAATGAAACTTACACAGCAAAATGGCAGTGATATGCTCATGATCAAATCACAAATGGAAGTGGGCGATTCCCGCGTATTTTACAGCTATTTATATTGTCTGACTTGGAGGGCGTGGCCGAGGGCCAATTAACATGGCCGACGGTCATTTAACTTCAACAAATCATACAAGATGGAGGAAGGTATAGGTCCACCGTTTTTGTTCAACAGTTTATTATCTCGCTTCAAAAATGGCCAAGCTTTCAAAAAATTTAGTTGCTTTGTTAAAGTTAACGCCTTTACAATTTTAGGTCATCCTTCTTTATACTATGACCCGTTTTGTAAATATGTTGGGCAATACTCAATTTTTCGAATCTGTTGAATCTAAAATGAGCTAAATGCTCTTTAAACCTAGTACCAAAATTATGATGTGTTTGCCCAATATACAGGGAATTTATTATAATATTTATCATAAGCATTTCGTTTCTATGCCACCATTTAATCATACAGGTCATTTCCATAGTTACAAATGGGGCCAATAGATCAGAGTGTGTATTTTACGAGTTAACATAGGAATTATTACTGGTCAAAAAGACAATTAAAAGTTATCCTAATATATATATATATATATATAAATATATCATCTAAAAAGCTATACATCGGATATAGAAATATGGAAAAAGTGCGAATAGCTGAATGTGCTTTTGCTGATGACCTTGCAATTTTTGCTAACACCGAAGAAGAACTGCAATATAATTTAGACATATTCAAAAACTGCCTGGGAAATAAGAATATGAAAATAAATATAGAAAAAAGCAAAATTATGGTGATCTCAAATATAGCTAGGGAGACACATTTGGAGCTAAATGGACATAAAATTGAACAAGTAAATGCTTTCAGGTGCACACTGGAATCAACAGGGAACAGAGAGGTAGAGATAAATGAAAGAATAAATGCCGCAGCAAATTTGTATCATACATTAAGTAGTAGCTTCATAGGGAAAAAAGAAATATCGACCAAAACAAAAACTAAAGTTTTCAAGTCAATTTACAGGCCTATACTCATATGGGGCTCGGAATCATGGGTGCTAACTAAAAAATTGAAAAGTCGTGTACAATCTATGGAAATGAAATTCCTACGCAAAGTAAAAGGTGTTACGAGAGCCGATAGGATAAGAAACCAAGACATCCGACAAGAACTAGGAGTAGAATCAGTATTGAAAATCATTGAACAGAATCAATTAAAATGGTTTGGACATATCAATCGTCTAAATGAAGATCGACAAGTAAGAAAAGTGTGGGAAACAAGAATAATACCCAAGCGCAACAAAGGACGACCAAAAACAACATGGGATCAAACAATAAACACAATACTAGAACAGAGGAGAATTACACTCCAAGAGGCAAAACGACTCACCCGAGACAAAAAACTGTGGAGTGAATTTGTGTACAGCAATTGAACTAAGTTATGTAAATTTTATATTATGTTACCATGAATTATGTTATGTTTGCATTACTGTTTTTATTATTGTTATGCTATAGTCACCAAGAACTGTAACTATAATTTACCTTACACCAATTTATTTGGTAGAAAGGGTTTTTGACAATATATATATATATCCTAATATATACCACTACAGAAAATTTACAACACACAAGTTGTTCCTACATATCTACTTTTTAGTTACATACCTACATTCCGATAACAAAATGAAAGTTTTTCATTAGCAAGTACCTAATTCAAATTCGTATGTTAACTTGTAAAATAAACGCTCTAATCTATTGATATCATTGGTAACTATGGAAGTGCCCTGTGTGATTAAATGCAGGCATAGAAACGAAACTGCTATGTTAACTATTAAAATAAATTCACTGTATTTAGAATTTAATTTCGTAAATTCCAGATCTTTCTAAAGTCCTAAGTTTGTCTTTTGAATTTCCCAATAAATTTCTAATATTGTTGTTTAAACCATACACAACTTTATGGCCCAATTCTTTAAAAATGTTTGCTAGGCCCTTTGTAGCCGGGTAAAACGTCGTAATTTTGGTACTAGGTTTAAAGAACATATAGCTCATTTTAGATTCAACAGATTCGAAAAATCAAGTATTGCCCAACATATTTACAAAACGGATCATAGTATGAAGGAGAATGACCTAAAAACTGTAAAGACGTTAACTTCAACAAAGCAACTAAATGCTTTTGCAAGCTCGGCCATTTTTAAGAACGGAGATAATACATTTTTGAACAAAAACGGTGGACCTATACCTTCCTCCATCTTGTATGACCTATGGAAGTTAAATTGACCGTCGGCCATGTTAATTGGCCCTCGGCCACGCCCTCCAAGTCAGACAATATAAATAGCTAAAAATACGCGGGAATCGCCCACTTCCATTTGTGATTTGGTCACGAGCATATCGTTCCCATTTTGCTGTGTAAGTTTCGTTGCTACTGATGATGACAGCTTGGCTGTTGAAATACGTATTTAGCAGTTGTTAAAATTTGTGTGGTGAGGGGTTTTAACGATTTAACAATATGAAGAGGAAATGAAGATGAAGAAAGCGCTACATAAGCTGCAGAAAAAAAATTACATTTAGAAATAAATTTATTGGAAAGTAAAATTAATTTAAAACAAAAATAAATACAGATTAAGTTGTTTGAGTTTTTGATGTTTATTGTATATTACTTTTCCTGAAATCGCAAGATCAAATTGAAGAAAGACGATTTTTGTACTATCAAGTACAATGGCTAATATTGACAACAAAAATGAAATAAAATCAGATAGGTTCCGTTTCTGTTAATGTTGATAGTTTGATTTCTGTCAAAAATGACATAAAATTTTGTCATCTTTCTGTAAAATAGTTATTTTTCCAATACCTAGCTGTAAAGTTGTGTTTTATCTATGAGAATCTCCATGGTAATAGTAATTTATTATACAAGACGATAAAGTTAAATTTTATCCACGAGTGAATCATTTAACGTCAAGACGAAGTAGAGACGGTAATGATTCAAGAGTATACAAATTTTTTTTCTATAGCAAGAACTTTAATACTTTCAAAAGAAAATAAGGAAAGTCAATCACAATTTATAAACCTACATTAACCCTGCCGTTAGTGAGTTAACACACAATTTAATTCAGAATTAAATTAATTTAACATTGCTTTTATAGCACCCAAACACCATGTTAACTTATTTATTAACCTCCTAATATATATTTAATCGCCATGTTAAATGCTTTATAAGACCATCTGTAAATATAAACACAGTAATAATCAAATATGCAAATAAATAAATTTACCTTATCTGCAATTCGATCTAAAAACGGTTTGATGTCATCTTCTTCAGCATGGAAAAACCTGTTGGGTTGTCCTTCGGCAGCTGTATATGTTAATATGTCAATTGCTGTCAACCGTGCCTGTTTTCTAGTTGGCACAAAAATGATTACTGGCTTATGGGGACTATGCCTAATAATAGCATTATACACAGGTTTCGACATTGCAATTAATCTCGATGCATTGTGGGTGATATTAATACCTTGAACGTGTAATTCCAACGGAATAGGACGAACGCTTGGATGGAAATTGAATGTGGCATTTGCATTACAACCTAACCACTGTGCAATGTCGCGATAGTCAGCAAGAGAAGCAGATAAAGCCACAATTCTAATCTGTCTTTCTATTTGTGAAGATATGTACCTCATTCTAGAACAAACCACTTCAATAAGTGGTCCATCTTCTCCACCGATGAGATGGAGTTCATCGATAATAAACAAATGTACGTTTTGTACATTTTTCCTCTGCTTCCACCGCCTTGATAGTATATCCCATTTTTCTGCAGTTGCAATTACAACCTGTCCCTTAGCTAGAAGTTTCAAGTCAGTACCAGTGTCGCCAGTCAACAAAACAACCTTTTTTCCAAGAAGTTGTCCAAATTTATTATGCCAATCGGCAAAAATCAACTCAGCTAAAGCATCTTTTGGAACAAGATAAACACATCGAGCTTCTGGGTTTTGTTGAAACAAACGTAAAACAGCAAATTCAGCAATTGTTGTTTTACCAGAACCCGTTGGCGCTCCGATAAACACATTATCATCACTGTTATAAACTGCGTTAAAAACCTGAGTCTGTATTGGATTAAACTGAGGAAATTTATCGGCATACAACGATTCAAATTTTGGATTTCGTAAAGCTGTAATTGGTAATGGTTGTAAGTCCAACAACTCGGTAGGAGGAAAATTCTTCTCTGGAAGAATCAAATGTCTAAACGATACAGACAGTTGTGTTTCTGACCCAATCCAGTGATCTGATACAATTCGCAAAAAGTATTGAGGAGGTAAGGGCTCAAATACCGGAACAAAGAATTTTATGAGATGTTCGTCAGCAGCAAATTTAGCTTTAAGCAAGAAATATTCATGGTGCAAAATAACTTCAGAATCCACATCTTCTACTAAAATCCAAAAAGGCTCCGATGAACCATGAAGTTTTTCATCCCACTGAAAATCTGGTGTAACAGTTAACTCCACACGCAAGGTAGATCTGGTAATGGGCTGTATGTGAGTAGATAATTCCAGTTTTGGAAACTGATGAACGTATTTATGAATAGTTTTGCCTAATTTGGGAACACGAATAAGTTCGCCAATTTCGTTTGGTCCCAAATCATACAAACGCTCCCAAGGAAAGTTTTTCTTTTCTATTTTCTTCACTATTTCTTCCGGCATTTTTCTAAATTGTCGAAGAGGAGACATCGATTGCCACATCCGTCTGTCAATCATTTTACACAGAGCCAACGATTTATCCGCTAGTTGTGCCCATCCACGATGCAGAACAATTTAAAAAATGGCTCTCATTAATCTCGATGCAGATTGCGTTATAAAAACCATATCTGACATCAAAGCAAAACCTTCTAATCTTAATTGTGATATATAAGCCTGAAGAAGAACATTGACTTTAGCACTTGGTTCTTCGATGCTTTCTTTAATAGGTATTGGTACACGCTCCATTAATTTCTGAAGTTCCATCTTTTCTTCTTCACGAACTGCAATATGTTTAAATTCTCCCGATAGAGAGAACACTCTGAAGAGCTCAATTTCGCTTAGCATAGGTTTCAGCAACTGATTGTAGGTAGACATTGTATCATGGGTGCAATAGTAATGAGAAGCAATTCTTCCCAGTTCGGTTACCTGTAAATGACCTGTTTTTCTATCATATTTGAGCAACCCACTTCTGTCTAGGAGTAAGGCTGCTGTGTGAATTAAATCAGCTCTATGCTGCTCAAGCAATGGATCCTGCTTCAATTGATCGTGGGAAATACCATAAAATGCAGGTTGTCGTAACATCCGTATGTATAGATATGTATACCCCATCCATGTAACAGCATCTCTGACATTTTGAACTGTTCCCAGTACAATTTCTGCATTCAACATATCAGGTAACTTTAAAACCATTTGCGACTCAATCGGTAATTGTTGGTTCAATAGAGACAAATAATATTGCAATTCACTGTGATTTGTAATCAAAATGCCTTCACCTTTGGTATCATATTGTGGCCTACCAGCTCGTCCCAACATCTGCAGCACATCAAGAGCCCCCAGTTCAACCCATCGACCCTTCTCAGGGTTGTAAATTTGGGTACCTTTAATAATAACAGTATGAGCTGGTAAATTAACACCCCAAGCTAAAGTAGCAGTTGATACTAAAACTTGTATGTGTCGATCTGCAAATAAATCTTCGACCAAAGTTCTGTCAACACGTGTCATTCCTGCATGATGTATAGCAAAGCCATAGGGTAGCAAATCTTTCAGTTCCTGATTTTTAACTTGTTCAGCTTCTGTTCGTAAAACTTCCATAGAAGCTGAACCTTCACGAAGAAACTGCCCTAAGGTATCCTTTTCCAGGCACATATCTCTGATTGCTCTGGCCGTTTTACCGGTTTCTTTACGTGAATGCACAAAAATTAAGACTTGGTTGCGTCCGGCATGTTCCATAGTTTTTTCATAAACTATCTCGTTCATAACTTGGTATCTTTTCAATGCTTTCTTTTCTGTTACGCCAATATATTGCTGTTCTAGAGCAACTGGTCTAAAGCTGTTATCAAAGTAATATAAACCAGAGTCAATTTTAACTCTCAAAAATGTCGCCACGTCTTTATAATTTGGTAACGTAGCTGACAATCCTACCAAACGAACATCTTCTTGTGTAGATTCGATCATCCGAATGGTTCTAGCAACCAAAGCCTCCAGAACAGGACCTCGCTCATCATGTAACAAATGAATTTCATCAATAATAATCAAGCGAACTAATGAAGTAAAGGTTTTTTCACAACCTTTACGTGTGATTATATCCCATTTTTCAGGTGTGCAGACAATGATTTGAGTAGCAGCAATCTGCTCCCTTGTTAACTGATGATCTCCCGTTAACTCAGACACAGTAATGTTGTAATTGGCCAAACGTTTTCCAAAATTACCAACCATTTCTTGTACTAAAGAGCGCATGGGTGCAACATATATGATTTTAAAATCGTCTACGTTTATTGTACCATCAGCATTGATATGTTTGCCAATTTCCTTCATCATACACAAAAGTGCAACGTTTGTTTTACCAGCACCAGTTGGAGCACACAATAAGAGGTTCTCATCAGAGTCGAGTGCTGTTTTATATAGTTTACTTTGTATGCGATTCAAAGCTTTAAAACCTTCGAATACGGGCTGCACATATTTAGGAAGGTGATCTACTTGCATCAATCTCTCGTTGTCACCATATGGTTTTGGCTTCAGAGCTGGCATGTGGACTTCCTCATAACCTAAATAATAAACATTTTTAGTAGATAGCAACGTGGCCTTCCCATTCGCCGGATTTTTTTCACAAGATTTTGACTCGCCGGAATTCGTTTTGCCGGATAATTATTTCACCGGAAAGATATTCGTCGGATTCCATTTCGCCGGATTGTAGGGTACGTGTCTACTGTGTCTCGTTCTAGCCTGTTTAGGATAGTTGAAATCTTTGATAATTTTTTTCACTATCACGGCAAGTGTTGTCCACATGATCAGCATAGTGTCCCCGATCTTGATATCCGGCGAAATACATTCCGGTCAAAACTTCAGGCGAATCAAATTTCAGCATGACAGATTCCGGCGAATGGAAACGGAGCTGATAGCAATAATTTCATTTTAATTAAATAACTTAAAATGTCATATAAAATAGACAGCAATATGGCAACTGCTATTGTATTCTTATGTATTCTGTTTTCCTATGCAAGAACATTCTATCTGTAAAATTTTTTGTTTTAAGGTCTATTCAGACTGGCGGCAGCGGTTGGTTAGCGGCCCGGAGGCTGGGCGGTTTTTAGATTAGTAGGTATTCATACTGAGCGTAGTAGTTCGACGGTGAGTTTGTTTGCAAGCGGCGTTCAGAGGCGTGCAGGTTACAAGTCGATAATAGGTTTTAAAAAAAATGTTTACAAGTAGTTCAGACAGTTCCGATGAAGAGTTGGAGTTATTAGTTGTGATAGCCTCTCAGGGTGATACTACCAGAAAACGGAAGCGCATCCGATGACATGACATTCCTTCCACTAGATACATCGATGTAGAGCTCAGCGCGCTCTTCAAAGAACGTCTAAAAGACGAATCAAAACTTTTTGAATATTTTCGTATGTCTATATGTCGCAGGGATATGGTAAAAACAGGGATTTATTCAAATCCGTAAGCGAATTGATCAATTTACGGGAAATGTTAAAGTGGCAACTCGATATTGTCATTTCCCTAAACAAATCAAGTGATTTGATCACATTCCTAAACTGGTTTAGTGAAACGACAAAAATAACATTTCTAAGCTATTAAAAATCTTTCTGAAAGTTGGTTGTCCTCATATACTACAAATGGAATGAAATCTGCTGGAGCCCATTCATGTGACATTTGCAAAAACCCAGTACACGCAATATGTAGGAGAAAAAGGATATGGATCGAGAATTCTATACTATTTATGCCAAAAAGAATGGAATATAGAAGAACAAAGAGATCATGCTGTACAAAACCTTAAAAGATCTGCTGAAAAAAATGAAAGATAAGTACTTCTTGGAAGAAATTCAAAAACATGTTAGTGGGTTCCACCTTTTTGATTGATGTAACTAAGGGTGATAGAGGTCCATTAGATGCAAACAGCATTACGGGGATCGTATTAAATATGAAAAATAATTTATTTCAAATTGGTACTTCAGTCGGCATCATAAAAAATTGGCTTCCTAAAAACGATCTTCAAATAGCTACTGTACCACATGAACTGAGCCAGTCCCACCGATTAAGCTGAGTTTGCATGAAATTGCAGGAACATTATCTTTATTCGGAGGCCTAGTTCAAGAAGCATTTCTGTCAAAAATTAAAAGTACAGTGCAAAACTAATATATGTGTCTGTAAAAAAAGTAATGTCCTTTGTAACTCGAGATGCCACAAATTCACAAGGTGTGTCAATAGAAAATTAAACATTATAGTTAAGTTCTATTTAAAACAAAATAGTACTCGATAACCATTTCAATACACTTGTTTTAAATTTCCTATCGTTGATTGTTGTATTACACACACCTAACGAATGTTTGGTTTACTAAATTTTTTTTTTAATAGCTTAGAAACGTTATTTTTGTCCTTTCACTACCTCAGTTTAGGAATTTCATCAAATCACTTGATTTGTTTAGGGATATGACCATATCCAGTTGACATTTTAACATCCCCAGTGAATTGATTAATTCGCTTAGGGATTTGATCAAATTCCTGTTTTTACCATATCCATGCAATATATAGATAAATTTAATCAACTCCTAAATTTACTGAAAGATGATATACGAAAAAGCGATATAAATTGCCAAATTTAACTTAAAATAATTATTTTTATTGGTTAATAAAGAATAACGTAAACACACATAATATTACATATTTTAATTTTTGGTTTGGAAATTAACTATACATAAATTGTTCAATCAAATTGAATTTTATGCGCGTTTTGTTAGCATTGAAAAGCTAACTTCTTGAGACGTTTACATTAAGTTTTTAAACAGTTACTTATTTGATGAACTAAAATTAGGAAAATGAGATTAGATTGTACATATAAACAATGCATATATTTAATCTTATGATTGTGTAAGTTGATTTAATTGGGCCGAAGTTAACACTCCCCTTTTTACTTTTTAAATTAAATAAATCACTGACGAAACAGTTTATTTTCAAATTATGCTATTAGTAATAAATGTTTAACAATGTGGAAAATAATTTGTTCTGCGAATTGCATAATTTGAAAATAAAATGTAACTTTCATCAATGAGTTATTTAAAAAGTAATAAAGGGAGTAAAATATACATTGTTTACCTCATTCTCCTATTTTCAGTTCATCAAATAATTAACTGTTTAAAAACTTAATGTAAACGTCTGAAGAAGTTAGTTTTTAAATGCAAACGAAACGCGAGTAAAAATTAATTTGATTCAACAATTTGGCTACATAGTTAATTTCCAAGCCCAAATGGACCTACACAAATATAATAATTAACATATTTTAACAAATTTTGTTGCTGTTCCATGTTGTAGCACAATCACATCTGCCTGCAACTATGGACGGTACTGAACTGCACATTTCACTCTAAATTGTGGTTTTGTCTTTATCTAACCGCGCGGTTTCTTCATAAAAATCGCTCCTCGATCGATCCAAACCGCTCCGCCGGCTTGCCGCTACCTCTCCGCTTCCGCACTGCTTGTTAGTCTGAATCATATCATTTAAAAACGTGCAGAGCGATTGCTGAGAGGTTTCAGGACCGCTCCACTACCGCGCCGCCACCGCCAGTCTGAATCGACCTTTAAGGTCATGCATCTGTAGACATTGAATGGAACAGTTTCTAGTAACTACGAAAGAAATGGAGCAGAAGTGTATGTGATTCAGGGGTAAAAACCTCCAATTTTGACCAGAAAAGTTGGGTTCAATTCCCACTGACTCTAACAGATACAAAAATTCCCCAACCCGGCTTTGGCAACCATGAGGTTTTAATGCCTAAACCTTCCTCAAAGAGAGGTCAAAGCCACACTACAAAGGCAAAATCAATAAATCGACTGTCGTGTCGTTACAAGGCAATAGTGTACTTCGACTTTAAGGAATTAGACCATACCCCTTACAGTATGGATCCAGTCCCTTCCGATTACTTTTTCCGTCATTTTTTAAAAAAGGCCTTGGAAGAAACAGTTTCAGAGACGATAAAAAACTTGCAGCAAATATAGCGGGTTATTTAAAGACAAAAATCAGAAGATTTTTTTTGTGAAAGTTTATAGTTATTCAAACGTTCTAATACTTGCATTTTTAGGCAATAAGACTATGTTGAAAATTAATTTTGTGGCGGCACAATAGCTGTTTGTTTTCGTGCTTAGTCCGGGAATATAAACACAACCCCTCATAATTTTAAAAGAAACCATTTATTTGAATAAAACTGCAAAGTTGGTTCAAAAGACTACTATTTTTATACATAAAAATTGTCTAGTTATTTTCAATGTTAAAGCTAATTATTAGAGACAACAATTGCTATTAATATAGTTCTTTTTCTTTCTGAAGTATAATTATGTTTCTCTTGGTTTATTTACAGCCTATAAAAACATTATATTTTGTCAAAACTGGAACAGATATAAATCGGTATGAACAAAAGTTTGAACTACAATACACTGAAAATATTTTACAGACAGAATATTTTTCCATATAAAAAGCAATGCTATTTGTATTGCTTTTTTTATTTAGCAAACAGCAACGTTAACAAATAATTTTACTAACATTTCATACGGTAAATATTTACTTGAATTTAATTCCAATTTCTTAAATTCAAGCTTACTGGGCAATTACCTTTTCGTTGTTTTCTAAATGATCCATCAGGTAACTGGCATCGCTTATTGGCCATAAAATGTGAACCTTGGGAAAAAACTAAATCTTCAAAATCAATTAACTGTCTTGAACCTGCAACCTGAGCCTCTACACCATTTTCAGCTACATCAGACTGGTCCTTCCGTCGAGAAGAGCGAGAAGTAGATTCTTCTTCTTCTTCGTCTTCGTTTTTACCAGTGTCAAGATGACGCAATATTCTTGCTAATGAGGAGTCTTCGCTCATGCGCTCTCTAATTTTTTGCTTCTCTGAGTCACTTTGAGATTTTGCCAGTAAAGTACAGTATAATACTGAAAAGAAACAACAATTTTTATACATGATAATAAAACAAAATAGTAAGAGTACACATAAATTTAAATAAATAAAATATTTTATCGGTTTCAGGATATTAAGCCATTGTTTACATATACAAAAGTAGACTGGTAACTAAGCTATAACTGTATCTGTACGGTAATAGCCCTTTACCGTACATAGCAACCATTACCATACTGAAACAACTGCATCTGTACGGTAATATTCCATTACCGTACTTGGCAACCGATAAACTATTGAACAAACCAAGGATGTTATGAATCATAACAGCCTTAGATGTTTTAAAATACTTGCACTACGAGCTCGGATTTCAAAACAACATCTGCAGCAGTTATGATACGAAACATTCCTAGATATGTTAATACAGTCAGATCTCGCCGTTCGCGGGGGTTACGTTCTAGAAGAATGCCACAAAGCGCAAAACCGCGATGCGCAAGTAAACACATAAATGATAAAAACGGGGTTAGGTTCCATAAACTAGTTTTATTTATACTATGCAACCTCAAAAAATTCAAAGATACATAAAAGTGCGTATACAAACTAAAATTCCATACATAACATAAGTCTGCCACTTGAATCTAGGGCTCGAATGTCCATTTGTTTATTCAAGTTATAATTTTACAATTTATTTCAGGTCCGGTTTGGTAATAAGGGATTCAAAGAAATAGGCTCGATAACTGTGTTTACAACTTCATGATAAATAATGTTATTTAGGTGTTCATGACATAAACCGCATACGTCTGCTTTATTTACTTACGTTGGCGCTTATGACATATTATTCATTAGTAAACAAATTTTTATGCGCTTTTGTTTCTTTTAACAACGAATTAAAGTTAACGTCAGATTAGTGGCCTTCATAAGACCGACCGTTAGTGTGTGAAAGTTGAAACAGTTAACGTTGGCGATTCCATCCGCGAACGGCAATGCAAATATCCGCGAACAGCAAAGAAAAGGGAGCACAAAGTTTTTGAACTCACGGCCTGCTGAATTGTGTGATAAACGGCACTTTATATGGCCAGGGTATTTTTTTTTAAATTCATTGTTATTTTCATTTCTGAGAAAATTTCAATTTTGGCTGTTTTGACGAAGACATTTAAATGACAGCAGTTGTCAAGACAAATACATGTTTTCATCACAATGCCGCTCGCCAAGCATTTTGGGTTTTCGCAAGCAAAATACCTAGCCACATGTCAGGATATTACTTTGACAACGCTCGTCATTTGTTTAAATAATCGCGTCACATGTCATAAACTACGCGAGTAAATATTTTGTTATAATATCGTGTGTTCCAAAAAAAAACTCATTTAGGGTAGGCCTTGGGAAAAAAGATAGAAAATCTAGTCATGTCTTAACTTAAGTCTGCAGGTGAATGTCAGACTGCATTTTGTTTATGAAAACATCTGTCACTGTGACAAGTAAAAGTTTACACTGCCTTAAGTTTCATTGTATCAAGCAAAAGGGAAAATAAGATGGCATGTACACAACAATGAGTGTAATAATCATGAAGGTCAATAATAGTAGATTATGCAATGAGCGAGAAAAATTGCACTGTAGCAAAATAGCATTCTCTCCGAGTTGTATATACTATTTTTTTCACGTTGCAGGAAGATTTAAAACGAAACACCTGTATTTTTTAAACGTCATTTATGACATTTTAGTTACAATTATTATAAAATTAGTAGCCTATGGTAAATTTTAAAGTTGATGGCACTGTAAGTCGGTATGACAAGAGCTCACAATTATGTCAAATTCGAGGTTGGCAGGTTAGGTTTTGCGTCAGTTTGTGTCAAAACTGACGCAAAACCTAACCTGATAATCTCGAATTTGACATAATTGTCGTGTCAGTCATAATAAAAACTTCCTAGGAAATTTTTTTTCATATTTAGTCTCTAGTAAATGTTTTACTTCTGTCACAATTTTGATGCCATAGAAACCGACTTCTACTCCAGGTCGTGGAAAAAAATTGTTTTTGTTTAAGTGTTTTGCATATTTTTAGAAAAATATTTCAAGGTCAAGATGTAATTTAGTTCTCTCTGACTTGGTAGTTCATTTGCATCAATGGGTATATCTCAAGTTACGGCAAACTTCAATTTGATTATGGCATGCTGCGAATGAGTTTTTTTTTAAACACACGATATAATGTCTATACTCACTCATTTGTCTGTATTTTTTCATTTGTTTTATGAATTCAAAGCAATCATATCCAAGCAGAAGAACAAGTTGATTTTCACATTCTGTGTCATCATTAGCATCTCGCAGAACACTGAGCACTTCTCCAGCTTTAGCTTGAGATACCATGGCGTCATCATAAATTTTTGACAGTTGACGCTGAAGCCAATATGCATCTATATCTAGAGGATGTAGCGGTTTCTCTTTTTTCATTTCCTCCACTCCACCAAGCTGCAATAAAGCAAGATCTGAATTATACAATTACATACACACAATCCGCAAGATGTAACTAATACTATTGTTATACTCCACTTATTTAGATAACTGCTTCGACATGTTTGACATTTCATACCAAACATGCAATTTCTAGAACTTCATTTAATAAAAGGTAAGATCACATTCAATAAAGTCGGATTCTGTCTTATTCTGCGGGTACAAAGTCCACAGTCAAGTAACATAACCGCACAAACTAAATTGAGCGTCCACATGCTTAAGAAATCGGTGATCAAAAATCAAGTTTGAATTAAGCGTAGCTCGCAAGCTACAATTTCACCACTTATTAACGAAAATGTTTAATCTTAATATTCTTAATATCGCGTTTTCAAAAAAAAAAACACATTTAGGACAGGCCTTGGAAGAAAAGATAAAAATCTAGTAGTCTTAACGTAAGTCTGTAGGTGAATGTCAGATTGCAGTTCGTTTATGAAAACATATGTCACTGTGACAGGCAAAAGTTTACACTAAATTAACTTTATTTGTATCAAGCAAAAAGGAAAATAAGATGGCATTTACACAACAACGAGTGTATTAATCATAACAGTCAATACTATTGAGTGTTTTGTATATATTTAGGAAAATAGTTCAAGATCAAGATGTAATTTAGTTCTGTCTGACTTATGGTAGTTCAATTGCTTCAATGGGTACCCATATATCTAATACTTACTATATTGCTAGAGGCTATGAGTGGGAAACTCACCGATGAAGTGAGACACACAACCAACTCCTTCATGTATACGGTGAGCTGTGCGCAAGCGCGGCGGCGTCGTCCGCCCAACGGGGAAGTGGTCAAGTTTAAAATTCGCTTCTAAAGGCGGAGTTCGAATTCTCACGCATGCGCACGAGACGCGTTATACTCGAAGTGAGACTATGTCGGCGCCGTAATGTTTTCTGAAGTTTCCAGGCCCTACCAGCAATATATGTGTATTATATATATGTGGGTACCTACCTAGTTATGTCAAATAAGAAAATTTGAAGATTATTATTGCATCTAATATAATAATAATAATATGGCCTTTATTTCAAAATAATTAAACATAATAATAAAACCATACAATGTATGAGGCGAAACTCAGCTCACGTCAAGCCGTAAGTTGTTCTACCATCTAACCCCATAAGTCGTCTACAGTATTTTTTTTCCGTCTGTCCTCCGTGGTATGCATGAGAAAATTTTAAGTAAGCAAGTTAACATAGACTTTATTCAAAAAAGCGGATGCCCATGCCACAGCAGTCGCGCCCCCTCCAACTATCTAAATTAATTAGTTAGAAAGAGTGCGACGGTGACAACGCAAACAGCTACCGCTGCCGACCGAACATAATGAGGTAATCAAAGAATTTTTATTAACAATTTTTTCTAGATAATAGTAATGAGTTGATGTTGAAACGCAGGTAACGATAGAAATTTGAGGTTCTGTGGCAAATTATTCCACCAGTTTGCTATATTATAAGTAAATCGACGTCGTCCGAATTCGTTGATTAATCGTGGTATAGTAATGTTGCCCCTGAACCTCAAATTTAAGTTATGGAGATCTGTCCTAAATGTAATTTTATGATATAACTAAAGTGGTGTTTTTAATTAAAAAAATTTAAAATATAGTCGAGTAATGCAAATAACGGTGGTTTTTTCAAGAGGAGAGAAAAAATTATGTTAGTTGTTCCAATCGGATTATTTATAACCTGTTATTTACGAAAACTTACCAAAGAGGGGACAAAAAGTGCTCTCAAAATAAATAGCAAACCGCAAACGTAAACCATCCACAAAAATTTCCAGTTAGATTGTTAAAAAGTTAATGGAAAAAAGAACATCCAATATAACTACCGATAGAATGTTGTTAACTCCCAACTCAAACTAAGAAATTAATATTGGTATAAAAATGTTCCTGTGGGAAAAAATGAAATATAAAATGGACGAAAATGGCTGCCGAAAAAATTGGACTAGATGTTACAAATAGAAAGATCACGAACCACTCAAAAAGGTAATGCATGTCGTATTTTTTATTAATTTCTAATTACTGACAAAATATTTAAATTTTTAGATCGTCGGCAGTTACTCAACTGGCAAAAGATGTAGGTGAACAATAATTAATCCAATTAACAGGACATTCTAATGCCTCCTCAATAATGCCCTACTTACAAATGGATGACGAATACCACTTGCAACTGGTCAGTGAATTATGTGCAACACAGACTACTAGAGTACAAGAAACAAAAACGACGGCATCAATGAGTAACGCATAAAATGTATTGCCTGTAGCTAACAAGCTAGCTAATACTAATGAAAATGCAAAACCTACCATTATATGTATTTCAAAATTGTACGATAAATTGCCAAACATTTAATGCAAAATACTATTTCAGCAATATTCCAGTTTTTTTTTTAAATAAATAAGTAATGTAGGTATTACATGGCATTATGTAATAATTATGTTATGTTATAATTCTTGTTCAGTTGTTATTAAAAAAATTAATGTAACTAAAGAAATTTGTAGTCGTTTTTTTTCGTGAAATTTTCTCAACAAAAATCACACGCAACGTAATTTTTTCTTGATAAATTTGTTCTTAAACACTTTTTGCCTTAAGAAAGATTTATTTAATCTTTAGTCCTTATACCATTAGGTGTCGGACTTTTATGGAGTATTATAACAAATGCATAGATACTTAAGTTACTTTAATTGAATTAAACAATATGCATATATACACAGTGGGCCAAAAAAACCGGTACAACAGAATTTTTTGTAAAGGGTCCAGCAAATGGTATCACCTATTTTCCAAGACCTGTCCTAAGGATAAAAAGTAATGGATTGAAACAAATTTGAGATGAATATCAACTTTATTATGTGCAATTTTAGTTCCTAAGAATTACTTCATTTAAATGGCCTCCCTGAGCCTCGATGCAGTAGGTACTGCAATCTTTGTCTAACACTAACGTTTTGCATCACTCTTCTCAACAATTCTGGTCTAATACCCTCTATTTCTTCTGAAATACTCATTTTAAGGCCTTGTATTGTTTGAGGACGCTTCTCGTAGACCTTTTGCTTCAGATATTCCCACAAAAAGAAATCATGAGCCGTCAAATCGGGGAAACTGGACCGCCATGTTATGTTACCAAACCTCAAAATCCACTGTGTTAACAACTGATTGACTTCGTATACAGCTTTTAACCATGTATACGCGTTGGTTAATTGGAAAATTATCCATGATCTATTAAACTGCATAAATTAACGCACACAAATCTGACAATAGAAATGCCAATAACAAAATAATGTTTTCGTAACAGCCTACTAAAAATAGGTCATACCAGTTGCTGGACCCGTTATAACTTTGTTTAACCACTCACCAGTGGCGTGACTTGGTACCCGCAGACCCCGCAGCCGCGGAGAGCCCTAACCTTGAAGGGGCCCGAAGGGCCCCCTAATTTTTTTTTCTTTCAATCAATAAACACAAACAGGAAAAAAATCTTTCAATTTCTATTTTTATCACAATGGGATGTTCACGCAAAAAGCAAAAGTAGTTTTGAATTGCCGGTCTTTAAATTCAAGCTGACATAGATTGTTTTGTAATATGGGGCATAGGGTAATGAGTTTCCTGCAGTCGTAAGGCTAAGTTGAGTTCACTTAATACTGCCCGTATTGTAAGAATTCTATAATTTTAACAACATGATCATTAAATGTTGGATTTATGGATTGTTTTGACGCCTATCCCTATCCTCATTCTGTTAGCAGCAGAGTTTCTCATCCGTAATCCGTAAGGTACTTTATGAACTACAATCCCGTAGAGGCGCGAAAAAATTCTACGATTAACAATGTGTCAATTATTGTTTACATTTGTGCATTTTAACTTGATGAATAGTGAAGTTTTGTTTTTTTTTTTAGTAGACATTAGACATTCACATTCATTACGCTACACACAACCTCAACTTGGTGATTAATGATACAGTTAAAGGTAAGTAAGAGAAATTGAATCTTTTTTGCTACTGTTAAAAACATATACACATTTTTTGGACTAAGCATAATTCGGCATAAATTACAAGCGCATCCGCTATAAAAAAAGAAACTTAACTCTATACAATTGTCTTCCAGAACCCAAACTCTCACCGCAATTAAATTACATTTTAAATGTATTACTGTTGCTCTTAACAAAACAATATTAACATAAAAAAAGGAAGAATGCGATGAGGAGAGAAAAATCCTAACCAGCGTCCATAATTTTGAATTTGTGATTCTTTTTGTGTTTTAGTGAATAAAATTTTGGGGAGCTTGTCATCACTTCAAAAATGGTACAAATCCAGACACTGATTTGATGAAAGCTACAACCTATATTAGAAACTTCTGGAATATCTCATAATATCGTAGTGAGTACCTTAGTGTTGAATTAGAAGCAACCAATTTAGCCAACAACTGGACCATAAATCCTACATTTAAAAATAAACGCAGACGGAAAGATAAAAGACATTTTGACAAACTTTTGGAAGATCAAAGATTATCGGATTCTAATAAGTATTTTAGAGTTAACATTTTTTATAGAGCTTTAAGTATCACAATAACTCAGTCAAGTCGGAGATTTGAATCTATGTTTTAAACGGCAAACCATTTTAGTTTTTTAAATCCAAAGACTTTGTGCGGAATGACTGAGAAAGATCTCTTCTCCAAAGCAACAGCTTTTCAAATAGCCTACTTTATAAAAAAGATATTTCCCTTTCATTTCCTATTGACATTTGTTCCTGTGAAAAACATTCTTATAATCTAGATAAACTAAAAGAGTTTAAAAGCGTGAAACAATTTGCCAAGTATTTAATAGTTGATAATCAAAATTTATCATCAATTTTTTCTGAAATTGCGACAGCACTGTTATTATTTTTAAAATTACCTGTTTCGGTCGCTTCAGCTGAAAGGCGCTTCTCTAAATAAAAAATTATTAAAAATTATGTCAGAAACAGTATTCATCAGGAAAGATTGGAAAACCTTTTTTTAATGTACATTGAATCGGAGATAGCTGATAAAATGGAATTGGAAGAGGTTATTAAAGATTTTGCAAACATTAAAACCAGGCATATGCACATTGCTTATTTTTTAACTATCTTAGTTAAGACATTGTTTTGTAGCACCTAATCTTATTATTATTGATTATATGTATTATTATTATTATTATTGATATTTTTGCCACTTGATTTTATTAAGGACCTATAAGGAGTTCGCAGTAAATTTTCGCGGGGGGCCTGAAATCTAAAGTTATGCCACTGCCACTCACAACTATGAATTAGCATTGTCACTTTGTAGTAAAAGTGCTTCACTTCCATCTATAAACATTGAGCTTTTCGATGATACAATAGTCATTTGAAAATATTAATGACTTACGAGGCTATAAAATCTGTACCGCGTTTTTTGGCCCACTGTATATATTGTATAATATACTGAAGCTAGATGGCTTTTCCTTTCTTGGGTATTTGGCTTGGGTTGTTTCTCTTATATTGTCGGGTTTTCTTTCGCTGACATTTTCCATTTCTTCCTATCATGTGGTAATCTTTCAGTGCAGCTTGTCATATTTCTTCTTCCCATCTTAGTCGTGGTCGTCCCACTTTATTTTTGCCTTGTGCTTGTACTTCGTATACTTGCTTTATCACTCTGTGGTCTTCTATTCTGTGAAGGTGTCCTAGCCAGCTGTCTCTCTTCTACTATTGTTGTTATTGGCTTTATATTTAGGTTTTTTATTCCTGTCGTATTTCTCACTCTATCTTTTCTTGTAATTCCTTTAATCTTCCTTAAAAATCGCATTTCTGTAGCTGTGATTCTTCTTTTGTCTCTGTCGGTCAAAGTCCATGATTTGCTATCGTATATTAGCGACGGTCTTACTATCTTTTTGTACACTTTTGTTTTAATTTTTGTTAGAATTTCTCGTTTTCCTAGAAATGTTTCTTAATGTGTTATAGATTTTCTCAGCTTTTCCTATTTTCTCATTTATTTTCGTATTGATCCTTCCGTTTTCATCTATGTATGTTCCCAAGTATTTATAGCTTTTAACTTGTTCTAGCAATTTTCCCTCTTATGCTTCTTGTGTTTTTGTTTTATCGATGTTTATTTCCATATTTATTTTTTCTCGTTCTTCTTTGTAGTTTGTTAAATTCCGTTGCAATTTTTCTTTTAACTCTGCTATCAGTATCATATCATTTATGAACATGAGCTCTTGTAATACTACTTTTTCAATTTTTTGGTATCCAATTCCAATACTATTACAACTTTTTAAACTTTTCTTTATAGCTTCATCTACGATTACAGAAAATAACAGTGGACTTAACACACATCCTTGTTTTAGTTCTATCATTGTCTTGAATTCTGTGGATTTGTTGTTGGGAGTTCTTACTTTATGTTGTTTCTATACCGACTGGATAAAAAACGACCTCTGTTTGAGGTCCGATAACTCACATTATAGTAGAGATATAGGTTTGAGAGTTTTAGAGCTAGTAAAGGGGGATCATTCTATCTTTTCACTCAATTCATCCAGTGTTTCAAATGGTGTTCTACACTGAAAATAAACCAGTTCTTGAAATGCGTCGCAGCTACAGTAATCCAATTGACCTACATCAGGTGAAGTTGGTGTCCATTCATCAGCTACTAAATTTAGTGTGTTCAAAACCAAACATAAGATTCCGTGTAAAAAGCATTTTCCAAAACCAATTTTTTTAAGTCTCCTATTCCAGTATTTTTCAACAAACTTGGCATCTATATTATACAATGTTTCTTCGACAATGCTCTCAAGATTCACTTCATTAGCTGATTTAGCAGGAGAGCTGTACGGTGTCCAACTTGGAGACTTTTTTTTTATCCACCCACTATAGTACTTTAATAATATTTATCTACTTTGCGTTCGTACTGAGGCTATTACGATACTCGTTTGCGTATCGTAATAGACAAAATGCAATGCTATAATAAAAATATTTATTTTTTTTATTTTTTGGCTTAAAAAAGTGGCAAAGTAGATAATAGTATATTACACAACGAGAGCTGTAGGAAGCATATTACACGCGAGTTGGAAAAGTTACGCACAAGCCGCGTAGCGGCGCGTGTGTAATTCCACGAGCGTGTAATTGCTCTATAGCTCGAGTTGCGTACTATACTTTTTCTACGATCACACTCATTTCGTTAAACGAAAAAGAAATATTTTATTAACTGTCAAATCATCTGTCACACCATCTTAAAAATTAGGAGGCTGCAGTCACATCCCTACACCGCTTCGTACAAACAACAGAAGCTAACTGTAACGTAATAAAAAAAATTACGTGTTAGTCATTATCATTACGTAACACTGTTTGTAACAACGAATTTACTAATCAAGTAAGCAGTGCTTAATGAGCAATTTACTAATAAAGGAGTAGAAAAAATACTGTATGATACCTCATTTATAAGGCATTTTGTAGCACTTACTCCTTTAGGGCACTCCTCGCTTCGCTCGTCGTACCCTAAATTCGTGCGTACTACAAAATGCTTCTTATAAAACTCGTATCATAATATACTATTATCATGTCTCTTTCTGTTCCTCTTCTTTCCAAACTTTGCCACACATTTCTCCTTTTTACTTTGTCAAAAGCCTTTCTCAGGTCGATACAACAGATATGTAGTTCCTTCTCTTTCATGAGTAGTTTTTCTGTCAGTTGCCTCAATACGAATATTAGGTCCTGGATGCTTCTGTTGCTTCTAAATCCATGTTGTGATTCCTCTAATGTTGGTTCTAGGTGTTCTCTCAATCTTTTCTCTATTATTCTTGTGAAGACTGCCTGGTATGCTTGTTAATGTTATGCCTCTGTAGTTCGAACATGTTTTCATATCATCTTTTTTATATACTGGCACAATTAATCCTACTTTCCAGTCATTTGGTACTTCTTTTCTCATGATGTCATTGCATAGGTGCCATCATTTTTCTTTTCCTCTGTTTTCCATATATTTTATCATTTCTACTGTGATATCACCCTTTTCTAATTTCAACTTATTTATGGCTGGTGTAACTTCTCCCAGTGTTATTGGTTGTATCAAGAGATCCAGAAAAAAAAACTGATCCTCAGCGGGCTGTGGAAATTCAGACGTATGAATATGTTGGTGGCACTGTAATTCTATGCCAAATTCGAGGTTAGCAGGTTAGGTTGTGTGTCAGCCTGTGTCATAACTGACGAAAATCCTAACCTTCTAAACTTGAATTTGACATAGACTTACAGTGCCAGCAACATATTATTTATACGTTTGAATTACCACAGCCCACTGAGGATCAGTTTTTTTTTAATCTCTCGATATATTCGTTTCTTTGTTATGTTCTATTTGTTCTTCTTTGTTGTTTTCTTCTTCTAATTCTCCTTCTTCTTTTAACACTGTGAGTTTTTCAAAATATTCTCTCCATCTTCTCATATTTTTCTCGTCTGTTAATACGTTTTCACTTTTGTCTTTTATATTCGTTTGTCTTGGTGTTTTTTCTTCTTTTAGTTGTTTTAACATGTTGTAAAACAGCTGTTGGTTTTCTGCATCATCTTGTATCCAAACTCTTCCCACGACTGCTGTTTTGCATTTTTGATTGTTTGACTTCGTTTCTAGCACATTTATATGTATTATAATCTTCTTTTTTTCCTGTTTGTAGATATATTTTCCGATTCATTTTCTTGTTTTTTACTTTGCTTTGTATATTATCTGGTGTCCACCACCTACTTTTTTTGCAGCTGTGTTTGAAATTATTGACTCCGCAGCTTGTTTTTGCTGCTTCGAGGATGTTTTCTTTAAATTGTTGCCATTTGATTTCAGTTCCTGTCTCGTCATTTGATTCCTGTTCGAACTGTTTCTTTAGGTTGTCTTGATATATTGTTCTGGTTTCTGTGTTCTTCAATTTATAACTTCTAATTTTTACTGTGATCCTTTTCGTTTTATCGTATTTTATGCTGTTGTTAATAAACATTTCCATCTGTACTAGGTAGTGATCACTTCCTCTTTCTGCTTGTCGTTAAACTTTTACATCTTTTATTCTTTTACAGTTTTCCGTGTTCACTAAAAAGTAGTCATTTCTTGATTTTACCTCTCTCATGTATTTAAGCAATTTTAAGCAAGATTGCCCTTCTAAATTGCAGTCTTTATTTGGAAAGATATTAAAGAGACCAATTTACACTTGTAATCTTTCTAGACAAAATAGTGCTTTCGAAAAATGTATCGATAAAATGATCGTGCCTTGTGATTTTACATACGATTAAGTCTATTATGTTTACTGTAAGTTTGTAAAATTTTGTAATCAAGGTTGCAGTATTTTGATAATGATGTCATAACACCAATCAGAAAACTCAAATTTCAAATTTTAAACCAATCCCAGAACGATTAATTGATAAGTGCAGAGTATGCGATGATCACAGTGCACTTATCAGTTTTGAATTGAACTAGGAAATACAACATTCTGTTTCGTGCTACAAATCATTATATATTACAATTAACTACACAACTATGATAATTTATTACTGTTGTACCATTTGTAATGAATTGGATTTATGTAATAATCACGCAAAATATATTACAATGGCTATATAAGCTCCACGTTGGACTAGCCATATATTTTATGAAATGTAATGCACCACTTTCAACTAGCCCTATATTAATGCAATGCCCTTTCTAATTAAATAATAATTCCTTTTTAAAATCAAGTTCTCTTATCTCAGGTGGTTCGCCAAATCAAGATCTCTATTAATTGAATTTTAATATTACAGTTAATGACATTTGCTCCGGAAATGACAGAAATAAACATCTACTATCAGAATGTACGCGGACTAAGATCTAAAACTACTCAGTTTTCAAATGGTGTTCTCTCCGAAAATTTTGACATCATAATTCTGACTGAAACGTGGCTGAATTCAAGTGTTATGGATAATGAGTTATTCGATGACCGTTATGTTGTATTTCGCTGGGACAGAGACTTAAAAAGTGTGGGCAAGTGCGATGGAGGAGGAGTTTTAGTAGCCGTTAAAAACAAATACGTGTGTGTTAGACTAAATGACTTTGAAAGCAACCTCGAAGATCTTTGGTTACAAGTTAAACTTGGTGCGGACGTTTTTTATGTATGTGCTATATATTTTCCACCGTCTTCAGTGTCAGCTGATTATATGAAGTTATACAATACGTATGAATCAAATTTGGACATAATTCAAAACAAGCTACTACTCGTTGGGGACTTTAACTTGGGCTATTTATATCCTAATATGATTATTAGAAATAACACAGTTCATAATGATTATTTAAATTTTATTAATTTTTTCAATTTTACACAATTTAACAATATTAATAATTCACTGGGAAGAATCTTAGATTTTGTTTTATCAAATGTCTATGTCTCTGTTGTTAGTTCTAGTAATTCTTTTGTTCAAGAAGATACGTTACATCCAGCTCTTGAATGCTCCTTACAGTGTGCCAGAGCAAAATCGGACTTCACTTTTGGAGGTGAGCAGTATAACTATAAAAAAGGTAATTTCTTAGAACTTTACTATAGATTGCGCAATACTGATTGGACTGTTTTAAATAACTTTTCTGATATTAATTTAGCTGTTGATAAATTTTATGAACTTTTTGAATTAGCTCTTAGTGCTTCCATTCCTAAAACAAAACCATTAAAACATAAATATCCTTCTTGGTTTACGATCAGCATCATTAAAGACATAAAAAGAAAAAATAGACTGCACAAAAAACATAAAAAAAGCCAATTCAATAACGAACTCTACCAAGAGTATACTGAGCTAAGAAAAAAGGTCAAAAAGGATATTTATAGATCATATAAAAATTTCTGTAAATCTGCCGAAGAGTCTATTTTGATTGAACCTGAAACGTTTTGGTCGTTTATTAAAAGTAAACAAGCATCTAAAACAGTTGCTGACAATATGCATTTTAACGGCAGATATTTTAATAATAACTTAGAAACAGCAAATGCTTTTGCAGATAATTTCCACTCTATATATACCAGCAGTGACGCAGATTTGAACTCCAAGGAGGAAGTCAACGGGAATATGTTTAATATTGACTATATAACGGAGGATGATACAGCCTCAGCTCTACGTTCTATGAAACCTAAAAGAGCTGTTGGTTCTGATGGAATTCCGATATATATATACAAGGCGTGCTCAGAGTTTTTGGCGGCTCCTTTGACAAGATTATTCAATCTCTCTTTGCAAACCCTCACCTATCCTGCAAAATGGAAAATCAGTAAAGTCTGCCCAGTTTATAAAAGTGGGGACAAAACCAATATAATAAATTATAGACCTATCTCCATTATTCAATCAATATCTAAAATTTTTGAAACTGTTTTATACAAAAAAACGTTTTCTTATGTAGAACATCAAATTTCGAACACACAGCATGGCTTTATGCCCAATAGATCAACTGTTACAAATTTATATTCATTTACACAGCAGATATCGAAAGCCTTGGACGATAATTTACAGGTAGATGTTATATATACTGACTTCGCCAAGGCTTTCGATAAAGTTGATCACAAAATTTTAATCAAGAAATTGAAAGCTGTCGGATTTTCTTCTCGACTAAGTCAATTTTTCAGATCGTATCTTAAAGACAGAAAACAGTATGTGGTCTATAAGAGTTGCGTGTCAAAGGAGTACAATGCCTCATCAGGTGTCCCTCAAGGTGCCAATTTAGGACCTTTATTGTTTCTGATATTTATCAATGATTTGCCCAACATTATTGAACACTCTCAGCACGCCTTGTTTGCTGATGATCTCAAAGTATGGAGGGTTGTCGAGACTACTGATGACTGTCAGTATTTACAAAATGATTTGGATAATATCTATAATTGGAGCAAAGAAAATCATCTACAGTTCAATATTCAGAAATGCTCTTCTGTAACATTTACTAGAAAGAAAAAAATTATAAGCTTTCCGTACTGTATGAATAACGCCTCACTTTTAGTTAATAAAGAAGCGGTGGACCTAGGTATTATATATGACAGTTCACTTACGTTTTCTAATCACATAAATTTTTTAGTAAATAAATCTTTTAAGATGTTGGGTTTTCTTATACGTAATAGTTTTAACTTTAGATATACTTCAACTTTAACAAAGCTCTATAATACGTATGTTCGCTCGAGGTTGGAGTACTCCTCCGTTATATGGTCGCCAACATACAGTTCATATAAATTAAAACTTGAGAGAGTTCAAAAACGTTTCATAAAGTTCTTACATTACAAATCAACTGGAACATATCCTTTACTTACGCCTTCGTATTCTGAGCTGCTAGATATTTATAAATTTCAAACATTAGAAAAACGCCGCTACATTTCTGGTTTGATTTTTTTACATCATATAATTCATTATAAAATTAACTGTTGTCCATCAATTCTGAGTCAACTGAATTTCTTTGTTCCACGAACAACTTCGCGTTATCGCCCTTACTTTTATTTGGAAAAACCGAGAACCAATATTTTAAGTCACTCTCCTCTATATACTGCTTGTGAAATAGCTAATGCTATTGCTGATGAAATTGAAATTTTTTATGGAAAAGCAAAAACCTTCAAATCGAACTGTTCTCGCGCACTGTATGGAGCCAAATCTATTGGTTTGAATTTCTAGTTTTTAATTATTAATATTTAATTTTCAATTTTATTTTTTTTTAAATTTGTAATTTAAATTTAGTTATTCTACATTTCACTACTTATTACGCTTATACGTTTATACTTAGGCGCATTTGCGGTTTCACTTATTGTTGGTATTTTTGTTGTTGCATTATGCTGTGACCTAGTTCTAGAGCCTGTGCTCTGTTGGTTGCAGCTTAAACAAATAAATAAATAAATAAATAAATAAGTAAATAAATAAAAGTCATGTACAAATTTCTAAACCGGGTTTGATATATATTTATCGAAGGAGTTGCCCCTCAGCTGACGTTTTATTATTATTTGTCGTTATTCGTCATCGTTGAATTTTACAAGAACCAACCTGTCTGCTATGCGTCGCACGCAATGTTTCCACCCCTTTTTATTTTAAAATTTGTAAAACCAGAGGTCCAAGCTGATGCCGCACTACCTCGTGTTAAACTATTGTACTCTGTTACCTGGTGCATCTGAAGATGGCCCCCAGAAGAATTAATAGCTGCCAGGATGTAACCGCACCTCACAGCAGGCCATCAACTGCAGAATCAAGTAATAAAAAGACAAAACCAAGTAAGAAAATGCAGTTTCCAAATAAAAACGAACACCGGGCAGCTCTAGCATCACCGCAGCTAATAGTTGTTGACGAAGAAACCCGGGGATCATTGCCACAACTAATCGGACCTAGAGAAGATCTGAAGTTGATCGTGCCGGAGACCATGCCTCGCTGTGACGTAACAAAAGATACCCAAATCCAGGGCAAACAGCTCTGTCGTGAGAAGAAGCGGTTATTGTGTGATTTTTGTGTGCCTCTAAACAATAGTTCTAGCAAAGTTGTTCATTTAGGCCTGGATTCTTATAAAAACTTTTCACATGTGGCAAGAATTCTGAATACCGACGGCTTAGGTAGGAGACTCTACCAGACATGTTTGTGATGGCTAAACAAGGAACTTTTAAATGTGATTTAAGTGAACATACAGTGGAACATGTGACCAACGACACTTGCAGGATTATTCCAAAGGACCCCGCAAACAAATTTTCACTTTACGTAAAGTATGACACGCTGTCAAATTTACTGCCTATGTATAACTTAATGGTGGTTAAAATCAACGACTTGAAACGTGCAAAATGTAATTTCGAAAAGTTTGCTGCGTCAATAAGGCAGAGGTCATCAACGTCCAAAACGTCTAGAATTCTGGATTGGGAGCGTCTTAAACTTTAAAATGCCACAATGAAATTTATTCTACGATCCCATGTAAACGAGTTCTGATTTATTACTTGCAGCCTTTTAAATTTAAGATATTGCGCACCTCAAACTACAGTTTTGTAAATTGGCTAGGTGATTTTTAGAAAATAAGCCCTTCAACTGTACATTTGTTTTTATATTATTAAATATTTTACGAAATAAGAACAATATATTTGTTTATGACAAATTATTTGTTATTTATTTCTGCCCTGTTTTTGTTTTTCAGGAATCTGCAATAATTACAAAATCTAAAAGCTGAAATATTAGTATTTGACGCCACAATGAAAATTGTTCTACGACCTCATGTAAACGAATTCTGATTTTATTACTTGCAGCCTTTTTAATTTAAAATGCTGCGCACCTCAAACTACAGTTTTGTAAATTGGCTAGGGGATTTTTAGAAAAAGCCCTTCAACTGTACATTTATTTTAATATTATTAAATATTTTACGAAATAAGAACAATATATTTGTTTATTACAAAGTACACACATCAAAAAAGTCTAAGGAACACAAGATTTAATCATATATATTTGTAGTTTTACTGTTTCTAGAATAAAACTGAAATAAGATTTGAACATATTAACATAGTGGCCTTAGGTAACAACGGTAAGCTATGTTTCGCTGCTATTTTGTTTATCTTGTTTGTTTACATTTATGCTGTGAAGTTATACAGGCTATAGTGCTGCTTCGAAAAGTTAATGTTTTTCTGTAGTTTCATTTTTATTTTGCAACAATTGCTATCGGTTGTGTGTAATAGTGATGCAGCGTGATCAACAACGCCGTCATTTAAGCCAGGATGAGATGTTTCGGGCAATTGGTATTATTGAAGGTGGTCGAAGTCAGGCTGATTCTGCAAGAATTTTGGGAACATCAAGAGGAGTAATTCATCGATTATGGCGACGTTATCAAGAATCTTGACATCCACAGGAACAGCACCCAGGAAAACCGCGAATTACAACGCCGATTCAGGATAGATTTATAAGGCTAAGGGCATTACGGGAACCTTCAATAAATGCAACTGCTCTGGTTAGTGCTCTACAAAATACACATGATGTAACTGTTTCCAGTCAAACTGTCAGGAACAGATTACATGAAGCCAATCTTCGCTCTCGTCGCCCTTTAAGATGCCCAGCAATTACTCGCGGTAATCGAGAAGCTCGAAATTTGTGGTGTGCAGAGCATGAAAATTGGAATCAGCAACAATGGGACACAGTTCTCTTTACCGACGAGTCGCGGTTTGGGCTCTGTCCCGACACAAGAAGAACTCGTGTTTGGAGACGATCTGGCAATGAACAACGGCTACGTAATGTTCAGCAAGTAAAAAAATTCCAAGGCGGGACGATCATGGTATGGGGAGGAGTAATGACTGGCAGAAGAACAGAGCTCGTTTTAATTAACGGATCATTAACGGCAGATAAATATCGGGATAACATTCTGCAGCCTGTTGTTCTTCCTATAGCTGAAGAACTTCATCCAGATTTTTGTCTGATGCATGATAATGCAAGATGTCATGTCGCTGCTACCGTTTCTCAGTGGCTGGAAACGCACAATGTATCCATTTTACCATGGGCTGCGCAGTCGCCAGACCTAAATCCCATTGAGCATGTTTGGGACATGCTCAAAAGAAGAGTTCTTGTTGATATGGGGAATGTGCAGAACAATTTAGATCTTTTTAGATGCCTTCAGCGTCATTGGAATGCCATACCGCAAGAAGAAATTGACAATCTGATTCTGTCAATGCCACGAAGATGTCGAGCAGTTTTAAATGCAAGAGGAGGTAACACTAGTTACTAAATGGCGTTTGAATGTTAATTTCATGTGCAGAATTAGAAATTACGCAAAAATTAAAAATTACAAATTAAGTTAATACTGTTTCATTTCGTTAATTTTGTCTTCAAGTAATTTTTAGTGTAATAAAAATGTTCTGTAGAGAGTTAAAATAACTTAGTATAGATTCGGAAGTTACGTGTTGTTGTATATAATTGAAATATAGCTAAGCACTAGTCATTACTTAGTCTTTTAATTAAAAAACCATGTGTTCCTTAGACTTTTTTGATGTGTGTATTTGTGTTTTTTACTTCTACCCTGTTTTTGTTTTTTCGGAATCTGCAATAATTACAAAATCTAAAAGCTAAACATGCCTACTAACAACCACACGTGCATTGGCCTCTCTGTGTTTTTGTTATCAGAAATCAGTATTATTACCATAGTTTATGGGAATTTTTACGAATAATAGGGTATTTAATACCAGTGCATTGATTACATTAGTGTTTTGAAGATTACCCGTCTGCTGTGGAAGAAATCCAAAAAATATTTGGTCAGCGAAATTAGAGGTTAGTCCAGTCCATATTGGGTTTATACGGCCTTGCTTCGTTGTGCACGATAAAGATGAGCGTAAACGGCGAATGTTTGAATTGTTCTGCAACTAAACACGGTGCACCCGTTATCCAGTGCGACGGCTGTCGTGGAAATATTCACTTGGCTTGCGCAGGGCTTACTGAGAACGATGTGAAAATTACGCGAGCTAAGTCGCGCTCAATGAAAATAGTATGCAATGTTTGCAATGCTAATATGAACCAGTTTGGTGATATCAAAAATCTTATTTCTTCTCTTGAAAGTCAATTCGCTAAGTCTATTAATGAACTTGCTGAAATTAAATCTAATAATGCTGCCAACGAATTTAAAATGTCCGAGTCACTTATTCAGGAAATTTTGGAAAGACAAAAGCGATCCTCCAATGTAATAATCTTTAATCTTGAAGAAAGCGGCTCTTAGCAGCCTGCGGAGCGTGAACAATATGATATGGATACTGTAAAATCACTTCTTGATAATGTTGCTTCGGTTAAGCCAAATGTAATTAAAGTTACGCGTTTGGGAAGCCGTGCACTACCTGATAAGGTGAGACCGCTCCGCGTTTGTTTCAAAGACCACTATCAAGCATTGGATATTCTGAAGAATAAACAAAAAATTATCGCAAAAAATTAAACTCTAAGAATTAGGGCTAATGAAACGCCTATGCAAAGAGAGCACATGAAAACCCTTCGAATGGAGCTTCAGGACAGAATTGATCAGGGGCAAAACGATTTAACCATCAGATATGTCAAGGGTACTCCTACTATTGTCAAATAAAAAAACCAGTAAATAATGCAGATAGGCGTTTTCCAGCGGACATCAAACTTATGTACACTACCTTAAATTCCATAGTAGCAAAGTTTCATGAATTAAAAACTCACGTCACATCCATAAACCCCACCTGTATTTTTATAACTGAAACTTGGCTTACAGAATGTATCCCCGACTGCATTGTAGAACTCCCTGGTTATTTATTATACCGTCAAGACAGAACTTATGCTAGAGGTGGTGGAGTATGTATTTATATTTCAGAAACTATCTGTGGTTTGAAAGTCATATGCAAAACATTCGATAATTTTGATACCCCCGGCATAGAATCGCTTTGGATTAAAATTAAATTCGCAGATGTTGAAATGAACCTTTCTTGCATTTATCGTCCACCTAGTGCTAGCCGGCAACACGATGCTACACTTGTTAATATTTTAGAAAACGCTAGTGGTTCCCTAAACAATCTACTAATTTTTGGCGACTTCAATTATCCGGATCTATCCTGGGACCCCCAACATGCCAAGAAGGAAACTCGCAATCAGCGTTATTCATGAATTCAGTTCTTACGACCAATCTAACGCAATTAGTAAAATTTCCGACGCGTTTTAGAACTAACTGCAACCCGTCTCGGCTTGATTACATATTTGTCAATGATAGCAATATTATAGCTACCCTGGAATCACTACCACCGATTGGCAAAAGTGATCACGTAGTAATCATTGCAAAATCACAGCTCACTGTAAACGCATCTACATCATTTAAACAAACCTTCAAAAGAAATTATAGAGCAGCAGATTATACTAAATTAAATAACTACCTAAACAATCTACAATGGCCCATATGTGACGTAAATAGCATGTGGGACAACGTTCTTCTGAACATTGCCCATGGCATCGACAACTATGTTCCAATGTCTAAAACCAGTATGTCTACAAAGCCTTGGATTAATTCTAGTATTAGACGTGAGATAAATAGGAAACGAAAACTTTGGCATAAATATCGCAGAACATTAACACGATATGACTATAAAATTTACAGACTAAGCTGTAATAATTTGTCAAGCACATTACGTACTGCAAAGTTCAGATACGAAAATGGACTAGTTGAAAGCGGTAGCAACAAGAATTTCTTCAAGTATGTCAAAAGAAAATTGAACTCCATAGTTCACATGCTGGTTTTAAAAAATTCAAACAATGACCTCATAACTGAGCCAGAAAAGAAAGCAAACTTGTTTGCAGATGAGTTTTAAACTTTATTTGCAGTAGAACCGTTGACGGTTTTTTCCCTACTCAATGAAGCTCTGGAAAACAATAACACACTAGAAGTTATTGATATTACCGAAGAAAAAGTCATCGAATCGTTTAAAGAGATAAAAACTGATTATTCTCCTGGCCCGGATGAATTACACCCAGTACTACTTAGGAACTGCATAGACTCTTTGGCTAAACCTATGGCACAGTTAATGAACAGGTCTTTAGAAGAAGGAAAAGTACCATCTGAATGGAAGGAAGCTATCGTCGTTCCAATCTACAAAAAGGGCGATAAATTTGAAGCACAAAATTATAGATAAATTAGCCTTACTTCGATACCTTGTAAATGCATGGAGAAAATTATAGCAAAAGAGTTCACAGAGTTTTTTATAGCCCATAATATCTTGAAAAGTAATCAACATGGGTTTATGCCAGGCCGTTCTACTGTCACAAATCTTCTCCAGTGTGTCGACCTGTGGACTAAATCCGTTGACAGTAATCAGCCTATAGACGTTGTCTATCTAGATTTCAAAAAAGCTTTTGATCTCGTTCCTCATCAACGATTGATTTATAAACTTCGGCATTACGGGGTTAGAGGAAAACTTTTAATGTGGATTCAAGACTTTTTGGAAGGTCGAAGCAGTTGCGTCAGAATAGATGGTTAGCTTTCTAGAAAATTTCAAGCGAAAAGTGGAGTACCCCAGGGTTCGGTGTTGGGACCACTGTTGTTTAACGTTTATATTGCAGACCTAACAGTGTTGCTAAAAACCAACGCCTCCTTATTTGCAGATGATACAAAATTCTTTGCTAACCCGCTAACTGAAGAAGATAAACTAAGAGCCGATATCATCTCAGTCCAGAACTGGTGTTCGGAATGGTGCTTACCCTTAAATGAAAACAAATGCACGGTCCTGCATATTGGCTCCAACAACCCCAAACTACAATATTCGTGCAACAACACAGGCATAACACCAGTGACCCAACAAAAGGACCTCGGTATTATTGTCTCTAGTGATCTAAAATGGGAACTTCACATAGGCAGTGTAGTTAGAAAAATAAACGGGCTAGTGTATATAGTGTCTATTGCATTCAAGAACATGTCTCCGCAGTTGTTGTCCAAGATTTATAAGACTTTTATTCGACCGAAGCTTGAATATGCAGTGCCAGTTTGGAACCCCTACTTTGCGAAAGACATTCACGTGCTCGAGCAGACTCAAAGGCGCATTACGCGGCTGTGTCCGACTATCAGACACCTATCTTATGAAGAGCGTTTAAAAGTCCTCGGTCTTACAACACTCCGTAGCACGCATTCGTGGTGACTTAATTTAAGCCTATAAGATCCTGCATGGCCACTATTCTGTCAAAGTGAATATTTTTGTGTTGAACGGTGATGAACGATTGCGTGGTCATAACTTTAAACTAGTGCGTGAAAGTTTTCACAAACTATGCCGCCAGCACTTTTTGTCAAATAGAGTTACGACCATATGGAATACTCTCCCCAGACACATTGTCAATGCACCAACGTTAAATGCTTTTATAAATGCATGTGATGCTCTAAATATCTTGCAGTGGTGACTCTGAATCAAAAATGTCAGGTATCTCTCAAGAAGAATTTTTTTTCCATTTATTGAACGCCGTTGTTGTAGCTAACATATAAAATTATTTAATTGTGTATTATTAGTTATGCTTATTGCTATTATGTGTATATTTCTTTATTGTTTGTACGTGTGTTTAAGATACAGTGTAATCGGCTATGCAGCTTAACTGTAATGGTAATAATAATAATAATAATAAAATATTAGTATTTGAAGTTATTTTACAGATACAAAGTGTAAAATTTCAAAAAATCAAGCTACGATTTTATAATAGTGTGATGTAATTTAAAACATTTCGATTTATATGGATTTTGAGCAATGCAATTTATAAAAAATTGTTAAAAATTTGCAAAATTATGCTTAGAAATAACTCTAAAGCTGTTTCTATATAATTTTCGTTATTATAAAATCGTTTTGCAAAACGAATTGTGATAATTTTAAGTGAAATGATGTGGGACGGCGTATTTTTTATTGCTTATTGAATAAAAATGTCGTTTTTTGTATAATTTCAAGTGACATGATGTCAGTTTTTGTACAATTTTAAGGGAAGTGATGGTCTCAGAACATTTTTTCAACGAAATTGCGTGTTTTTATTTAATTTTATGTTAATTTGGGGGTCAACATACAGCTATTTCCATCAAAAGTACAAGAACTTTTGAATTTTGTTTATCGAAATGATGGTGGCATAAGATATTTCAATAAAATTCCATGTTTTTATTCAATTTTATGTGACGCGATGTGGAAATTGTAACATTATATCGAAAACCCAACAACAATTTTGAAAATTTAGTTATGCTCAAACATTTCGTTAGTATGGACACTGCATTCGTAGAGCTGCAAGGGTTCCGTGGTGAGAATAAACAGTTTATTCCGAAAGAAGTGGCGGTTATTTCAGCAGACGGTAATCAGTTAGCAATTTTTGTTTTAAAACCCCCTGCAAATTATGTTACTCTGCCCTATTTCGTTAAAAAAGGCATAAAGCATTTGGAGCATAAACATCACGGCCTAGCATGGAGTTCTGGTTATATAAATTTTGATGAATTTGAAACTGAGCTAGCAAGAGTTCTCAAAAAATTTGAAAAAGTGTACGTTAAAGGCCTAGAAAAAAAAGGTACTAAGTTTTCTGAATAAAATCGTCGTGAAGCTGGAGGATCTCGAGTGCCCGTCTTTAAAAGTTTTGCGAAAAACTACTGCTGCCTTACGCTGCCTTAATCATAACATCCGCTCGCCGGTGTGTGCACTGGAAAACATACTAATTTTATCCGATTGGTAGCGTAATGAATGCACTGGAAGTTCAGAAAATATTGCAAACAATCCCGAGTCTCTTGAATGTGAAACGCTATGTTTTTGCTTCTGATCAACTTCCTACAAGAATTGCAAGACCGGTGGCAATCATCGTCAACACAGATCCATCAAACCGACCTGGGGTACATTGGAATGCTATGTATAGACCAATATGAACATGGGGAGTACTTTGATTCATACGGCAGGCCTCCAAGCGGTTATCATTTAAAATTTTTACAGCAAAATTCAATCAGTTGGTCTCATAATCCAAAAATATTGCAAGATTTTAGCTCTAACGTTTGCGGTATATATTGTTTAGTGTATTTATATTTTAAAATTAATGACGTATCTATGTTAGTTTTTGTAGACATCTTCACTGACAATTTAGTTTGTAACGACAATTATGTGAAAGCACTATATATCCAATACTTTACCTTAATAAACTTACTTAATATTATTTAGAAAATAATAACACAAATAGTTTGTAATTAAGGAGATATATTGTCACACAATATTTAAATAAAAATGTATTTCACAATATTCGACTGTTTTATTGCACAAATTAAAACAAACCGGCCACAAATGGTTTATAATATAAGCATATTATGAAAAAAGTTAATACATACAGATGGTAAAGCACAATCTTTAATTAAATACATGATAATAATACAGACGACGAAATAATAATATGGTCTGACATGCGTTTTTACAGCAACAGAGGTCAAAAATAAAACATTTGAATAAAATGGCCGCCGCGGATTTCGCGATTTAAAATAATTGAAGGTATTTTACAGATACAAAGTGACGAAAATTCAAATAAATCAAACTACGATTTCATAATAGCGTGATGTAATTTATAAATTGCATGTCCGCGGTAAGGCAAGTCAGAGTCTGTTCGGCGAACGATAAAAATAATTATTACAAAATTCAAACGACCCCTACATAAACACACCGACTTGCTTAATTAAAATTTTGTCTGTAACCTAGCGGCAAAACATCGTAATACATCAAACGATTTTTAAATTTTAATTTTAACTGCACGCTTGCGTAATTATTTCATTATCGAGCCTTTGAATTAACTATAATCAATTTTGAAATACCAGATCGTAGAATCACGTAAAATCGTTTGCAACGCTGTTTAAAAACGGACAAAACAAGATTAGTCATCCCTGCAAGCCGGAGCCTGTTTCTAATAAATAACCAAAACTTCTTAGCCAAATGGCAATTATGAAATCTAACCTACATAAACACGCCGATTTGCTTAATTAAAAGGTATCTGTAACCTAACGGCACAACATCATAATACATCAGGCGCTTTGAAATTTTAATTTTAACTGCACGCTTGCGTAATTATTTCATTGTCGTGCCTTTCAATTAACTATAATCGAATTAGAAATATCAGATCGAGGCCTTGTTAGAAGTTGCACACATGTTAAAAACACGCAAAAATCAAACAGCTACAAGGAGACATAAAAAAAACAGTAACTTAATAATGTTAAAATTGTCACTTATTCGACAAACTTTGAAAAACATATTTCGGTAATAAACTGATGCTGAAACGGGCTAAAAGCAAGAGTTGTCCGTAGCTCTGGGGATGCGGTGCCCGGGTACTGGCCAGACAACTAGGGTTCAAATCCACTTGGGGCCAGCACAAAAAGCTTTTTTAAATTAAATAAATGCGAGCGAGAGAGAACAGCTGAGATGAGTGAGACGGAAAACTTCGGCGTGACGTAATCAGATCCAAAATGGCCGCCGCGGATTTCGCGAATTAAAATAATTATTCACATGTGGTTAATTATTATATGTGCAAAATCAAACTTCTGCAATTAAAATCGCTGAATTAATTAGGGAAGTTAATTAGAACATCTGATTCGCGGTTTAATTAGAGCCTTAGATTCGCGGATTAATTAGATCAATCAATTAAATCGATAACTTTAATTGACCCAATTAAAAACAGAATGGCCGCTATAGTCCCCACTGTTCTACTAACAAACAATTTGTGAACTGTAGAAATCAAGGCATGTTAGCACATCTAATGTTTTTTACGAGATCTTCTGGAGTCAACTAGTTCTGGCAATAACGATTTCATGTAAAATTCGCACAATTTTTTTCCATACGCTAGGTCCAAAATTTGTCATCTTTGAAATAAAAGACGTACATATTAAAAACAGTTTATACGTATGAATTTTAGCATATTATTGTAACTGATACAAAAAAAAAGAAACGAATAAGCAAACCAATTTTCTACGTCAAGACTGTTTGTTATGTTCAATGAATCTTTGTTGTCATGTATAAAATTGCAGTCGGCATCAGAATTATTCGTCTCAATATCATCAGCGGCTATTTCTTCATTTTCCTCCAAGTCAAGTTTAGTCAAAAAAACGTTCAACGACAGGGTCATCGACATTGTCACTAGATTGTTTATCAAAACGTTGAAGCTCGTTTGAATCACTTATACCTGATAAAGTACTTCCAACTCGAGTATCATCAAGTGACATGTTATCACCAGTATCCAGTGTCGAAGCTATAAAGTGGTATTTTCGGCATTTTACTAAAAAACGCGATAAGTTAAAAGTAGAAAGGTGCCACTTAGCCCCCACTCCTTTTAATTGATTCGCGGTTTAATTCGCGGATTTATTCGCGGATTTCGCGGTTTTAATTTTAGTTGACCTAATTAAATTGATCAAATTAAATTACCCAAATAATTTCGCGGTTTGATCTAATTAATTTTGATACGTGCTACTGATTAAATTACGCACTAGCTTCTGATTAAATTACGCGGCGGTCATTTTTAATTTGCTTCTGGAATTACGCGGCGGCCATTTTCACTTTTTGCGCGAATATTAGAATTTGAAGTTTTTTAGATTTTTTTTAAGTTTCTTTTTTTAAATTTCAACTTCCCGGGTGTCGGCTATCTTGGTTTTCTGCGTGCGCACTTCTCGCGGCTGTCGTTTTAATTTCAATTTTCGCGCAAAAATTTGAATTTCAAACTGGTAAATCTCGCTCTCTTGTGCTCCTTGTCTCTCTCCTGCATTCACAGAATGGATGTTTAATTTAAAAAAATCTCTGGCGGTCTTGGATTTGAACGCTCTACGTTCGTGTTCACAAATTACTTGCAACCGTCCATGCCTCAGCACCACGGAGGCGCTGCAGATTTATGTGTATAGCGGAAAGACATATTACTTTTCTGACGTCACACGCACAGATTTTAAAACAAACAATTTTTTCAAAAATATAAATTATAAGAATGGAATTGTGTAGCCTATTGTGTTTAAAGGTTGATACAATTTTTTTTAAATCGACTTTGTAACTGGTTTTTATGGAAATAATTCTTTTATTTTATAATTAGCGTTACACGCATGAATGGATTATCGAGATTTTCATTGTCCCGGCCTACTATATAGCTGGAAATTTCCTCTCGACCGTCGAAAATTTGAAAAGCTATATGAATATCGGTGCACCTAATTTGTTTAGTTCTTGGTCAATTAATTTAATCGTTTGTTGAAAATACGCGTATTCCTCTGCATTACGAATTTTCGGTTGTATACCGAAGGTTACAATTTAAAAACAGGTTGAGACATGCGGTTGTGGCTAACAGTGCTTTGTTCGTTTAAACAGCCTTGGAGACGATTTTGTTAATTTAACACCCGTTTTGAATTTTAAATTGATGAAGCTGTCTATCTCTCTTGTACTCACTGGGTTTTGGTTGTCTCGTCGTCGTCGTTCTATCTCATTTGTACTCATTGACTGCTGTAACTTTATCTCTTGCACTCGCTCAAAATGTCTGTAGTTTTAATATGATTGAAGGTATTTCGTCATTCCTTCCAAGCATTTAAAAATATATATTAGACGTGTTTTAAAAAATATATGCATAAGCGTTTTGCGATTTTCTAACGACTTGGTTCATATGATTTTTGTCGCTTTTAAAATAAATAGACATTATTTTATTTCGTACTTGAGTTTTATAATTACGTTGTGCCATTATTGGATTTGATGACGTCACGCCGATGTCTTCCGCCTCACTCATCACTGCTGTTCTTTCTCGCTCGCATTTATTTAATTTAAAAAAAGCTTTTTGCATTTAACTTATATGTCGAAGTAGCACTGCGTAACTGGAAGAGACACTGTGGACAAATGGGAATCCCTATCAACGAAAAGTCTCTATTTACGCTAAATTTTGCGGATGATCAGGTGGTCCTGGCGCAAGACGCTTATGATCTCGAATTTATGTTGAGAAGACTGTACATCGAATATCAAAAATGGGGTCTACAAGTAAGTCTAGAAAAGACCGAATATCTTGTAATCAATTCTGATGCACGGTTTGATGTAGTTATAAATGACGAAGTTACTGTAAAACAAGTAGACCAGTTTAAATACTTAGGAGCAGTAATTGACAAAAATGGCTTAGGAGAAGAGCAGATAAACCATAGGATACAACAAAGCAAGAGAATAGTGGGCTGCCTTAACTCCGTATGGTGGAGTAAATCGTTGTCGTTAAAAACAAAGAAAAGGATTGGGAAAACTATGGTGGAATCTGTCCTATGTTATGGATGTGAAGTGTGGACCGTGAAAGCAGCAATGAAGAGAAGACTCAATGTAGCCGAAATGGACTATCTGCGTAGGAGCACAAGAACATCAAGGCTAGAACGGATTCCCAACACAGATATTCGAGCCAAAATGGAAGCAAGTGAAACAGTGACGGATCGAATTGAACGCATGGGACTAATATGGTTTGGACATTTAATGCGTATGCCAGAAGATAGATGGCCAAAACGAGTGTTCCAATGGGTACCTCCCGGACAAAATAAACGAGGACGACCGCGCAGATCGTGGAATGAGGGAATGAAACAAGCAATGTTACAGAGGAATCTAGATGAAGAACAGGCATTGGATAGAGAGGCGTGGCGTAAAGGAACGGGAATGCGGCATTTAGCTGTACTGTGATTTATGTAACACATAATGTATTGTACATATGTATTGTAAATTACAAACCCGAAATATATATATATAAAAAAGCTTTTTGCGCGGCCCCAAGTCGGGGTTTGAACCCTAGTTGTCACGAGATTGTCATGTTTGGTTTTTATTTTATAAGTAAAGCGTCTTAGTTACTTTGAAGCACACCTTTTATAAAACGCACTAGTCAAATTTAAAATAAATCACTAGGTTTTGGCGAGGGTCGGCATCGAAATGACAATTAAATAATAATTTTCAAAATACATTACTCTAACTTGTTGCAATTTTAGTAAGCTTTGAATAAAAACAGCAATTTCATTGAAAAATATTCTGATACAATAATTTTGAAAAGCAACATTTCAGTTAAGTAGGCGCGTTGTGCATTTTTATTACAAAAATTTACTCAAAATTTAACAAAAATCACGCAATTACACATCATCTCACATAAATTTTTACAAAAATCGGCATCATGTCACATAAAATATACAAAAACTGTCATCATGACACTTGAAATTATACAACAAACGACATTTTTATTCAACACACGATGAAAATTTAATAAAAATCACACAATTACACATCATCTCACATAAATTTTTACAAAAATCGACATCATGTCACATAAATTATACAAAAACCGTCATCATGACACTTGAAATTATACAACAAACGACATTTTTATTCAACACACGATGAAAATTGAACAAAAATCACGCAATTACACATCATCTCACATACATTTTTGCAAAAATCGGCATCATGTCACATAAATTATACAAAAAAATGATATTTTAATTCAACACACGATGAAAATTAAATAAAAACACCCAGTTTCGTTGAAAAAATGTTCTGACATCATCATTTCGATAAACAAAATTCAAAATTTCTTGTACTTTTTATGGAAATATATGTATGTTGAACACAAATTAACATACATTTGAATAAAAACACGGAATTTCGTTGAAAAAATGTTCTGACACCAGCATTTCACTTAAAATTTTACAAAAACTGACATCATGTCACTTGAAATTATATAAAAAAACAACGTTTTTATTCCATATGAGATAAAAAATACGCCATCCCACATCATTTTACTTAAAATTATCGCAATTCGTTTTGCAAAACAATTTTATAATAACGAAAATGATGCAAAAACGGTTTTAGAGTTATTTCTAAGCATAATTTTGCAAATGTTTTACACTTTTTTCTCTAACTTGGTGCAATTTTAGTAAGATTTGAATAAAAGACGCAATTTCGTTGAAAAATCTTCTACCACCATAATTTCGATAAACAAAACTTCATTTACGTAGGCTCTTTGTGCATTTTTATTAGAAAAATTCTTGTACAATTGATTAAATATGCATGTGATGACAATTTAACTCAAAATTGAACAAAAATCACGCAACTACACAGCATCTCACTTAAATTTTTACAAAAAATCGACATCATGTCACATAAATTATTCAAAAAATGACATTTTAAGTCAACACACAATGAAATTTTAATAAAAAAATATGCAACTACACATCATCTTACTTAAAATTATCACAATTCGTTTTACAAAACGATTATATAATGACGAAAAAACAGTTTTAAAGTTATTTATAAGCATAATTTTGCAAATGTTTTACACTTTTTTATAAAATGCATGCACAAAATTAAAAGAAATCGCAATTTTTTAAATTATATTACACTATTATGAAATCCTAGATTGATTTTTTTTTGAAGTTTTACACTTTGTATCTGTAAAATAATTTCAAATACTGATATTTTAGCTTTTAGATTTTGTAATTATTGCAGATTCGTGAAAAACAAAAGCAGAGTAGAAATAAAAAAGCACAAACACTTTGTAATAAACAAATATATTGTTCTTATTTCGTATAATACTTAATAATATATAAATAAATGTACAGCTGAATGTCTTATTTTCTAAAAATCCGCTAGAAATTTTACAAAACTGTAGTTTAAGGTGTACATTTCAAATTAAAATCTCTGCAAGTAATAAAATCAGAATTCGTTTACGTGGGATCGTAGAGAAAATTTCATTGTGTCATTTTAAAGTTTAAGATGCTCCCAATCTAGAATTCCCTTCGTTTTTGATGTTGAGGACCTCTGCCTTAGATGTGTTTTTTTAATGACTCTTTTTTGGAAGTGCGTCCTAATCGACGTTTTTCTGACTGCACCTTTTTGATGTGGCCTTGGATGAGTAGTTGATGTTTTTAATTTATATTCTAAATCGGACTCGCAGTTATCAGTTTCCATATCGGTTTTTCCTGTAGTACCTGTCGGAGCTGGCACTTTTCGCTGCTTAGGTTTAGCTAGCAGCACATTAGCAACGTTAAGGTCTTTGATGTAATCAGCAAACTGTAGGCGTCCGGGTGGATTAATAGTTTTTTCGAGGCCTCAGAGTGTCGTGAACTAAATCGACTATGTTAGACGACGGTAAAATTTCACCCTTTATAGTAACGGTACCCTTGTGATTCCAGCTCACATCGTTTCATCAAACAGCTATATAGTTGTCCACTGTTGGACGTAAGCCTCCCGTAAAGACTTCCATTTCTCCCTGTCTTGCGCTGCATTTATCCAGTTGGTGCGGATGCGTTTGAGATCATCTGACCATCGCGTGGGCGGTCTGCCTCTGCTGCGAAAAGCATGCTCGCGCGATCTCCATTCGGATATTTTCTTTGTCCATCTATCATCATTTGTTCTGGTTAGGTGGCCCGCCCAGTTCCACTTGAGATTTGCTATTCGTGTGATGGCATCTGTGACTCCGCTCCTCTTTCTCACCTCTGTATTTGGTACTCTATCTCTTAGAGATAGACCTAACATTGCTCTCTCCATGTGTCTCTGAGCTACTCTTACTTTTTTGGCCGTTTGTTTTGTTCAAGTCAGTGTCTTAGCTCCGTATGTTAGTACGGGTAGTATGCACTGATTGTAAACTTTACTCTTGAGACACATAGGTATATCAGATTTTAAAATGTGTTTTAATTTTCCAAAGGCTGACCAGGTTAGCCAATCTCACATGTTTGGTTATCTCTTCCCACACGAATTTCATGACCGAGGTATTTGTACGAGTACACTTGTTCAATGCTTAGTTTGTTGACTACTAAGTTTTCACTGGCAACTAAGTTTGTCATGAGCTTCGTCTTGCTGATATTGATGTGCAGACCGACTCTTTTGGATGCTAGTTCTAGCTCGTGTAGCATCTTTTTTGCCTCATCAAAGTTGTCAGCAATTAGTACTAACTAGGTCGTCAGCGAAACGTAGATGATTGAGCTGTTCGCCATTAATGTTGATGCCTAGATTCTCAATTTCAGTGGATTTGAACATATATTCCAAGAGGGTGGTGAATAATTTGGGGGAGATAACATCGCCTTGACGCACACACACATCGTTTGAGGCACTCAAAATGCGTAGGAAAACTTCAGCTTTTTTCTTAAAAGTTTTGGTAAATGTAGATAAAATAACAGCATTTGATAGGCTGTTACTGCTTGTTTCGATAGGTATTTTGATTGGTAGCAGTGCCTGGTTTGTGAAATAAAGGTACCTTTGTAACACTTCGTTGTACTGCCCCCATTTATCGTGATCAGTTAATTTGGACTTTAAAACTTTTTGCAGTTCGTCATCAAGCTGTGATAATATATTTTTCTCCGTATTCTCACCAGACTTAAGGCGCTGGACAAATTCCGGCGATACAATCAGCATCTTCCGCGCTTGGTCCATTTTAGTCGAAAAGGAGCTCACCCGTTTGTTCTGGTAGAGCCGTCGTGAATAAACTAACTTAAAATCAAGACTTTCATAATAAATATATAAAAAAGTATGGCAGGTACGGGAATTGAACCCGCATTCTCTCTCGAGATCAGAGCTTAAATCTGACGCCTTAACCATTGGGCCAACCTGCCTCCCTGTATAAAAGAGCAATCTCTGCATAATTAAGAAAGAAAGCATATAGTTTAAAAGCCTTCTATTTGTAATTTCAAAAAAATTAGATCATATAAAAATTTCTAAATCGGGTTTGATATATATTTATCGAAGGAGTTGTCCCTCAGCTGACGTTTTATTATTATTTGTCGTGATTCGTCATCGCTGAATTTTACAAGAACCAGCCTGTCTGCTGTGTGACGTACGCAATGTCTCCATCCCTTTTTATTTTAAAATTTTATAAAACCAGAGGTTCAAACTGCTGCCGCATTAACTCGTTTTAAACTATTGTACGCTGTTACCTGGTGCATCTGAAGATGGCCCTTAGAAGAATTAATAGCTGCCAGGATGCATCCTGGGCCTCTGGTTTAATAAAATTTTAAAATAAAAAGAGGTGTAAACATTGAGTGCGTCACATGGCAGGCAGGCTGGTTGTTGTAAAATTCAGCGATGACGAATCACGACAAATAATAATAAAACGGCAGCCGCGGGTCAGGTCTTTCGATAAATATATATATATCAAACCCAGTTTCGAAATTTGTACATGATTTAATTTATATGAAATATTGTATGAAATTGCAAATAGAAGGCTTTTAAACTATATGTTTTCTTTCTTAATTATGCAGAGAGTGCTCGTTTATACAGGGAGGCAGGTTGGCCGAATGGTTAAAGCGTCAGATTTAAGCTCTGATTTCGAGAGAGGATGCGGGTTCAATTCCCGTACCTGCCATACTTTTCTATATATTTATTATGAAAGTCTTGATTTTAAGTTAGTTTATTCACGACGGCTCTACCAGAACAAACGGGTAAGCTCCTTTTCGACTAAAATGGACCAAGCGCGAAAGATGCCGATTGTATCGCCGGAATTTGCCCAGCGCCTTAAGTCTAGAGTAAATACGGAGAAAAATATATTATCACAGCTTGATGACGAAATGCAAAAAGTTTCAAAGTCCAAATTAACTGATCACGATAAATGGGGGCAGTACAACCAAGTGTTACAAAGATACCTTCATTTCACAAACCAGGCACGGCAACCAATCAAAATACCTATTGAAACAAGCAGTAACAGCCTATCAAATTCCATTATTTTATCTACGCTCCCCATAACTTTTAAGAAAAAAGCTGAAGTTTTCCTACGCATTTTGAGTGCCTCAAACGATCTGAGCTGGGATCACAAAGGTACCGTTACTATAAAGGGTGAAATTTTACCGGCGTCTAACATAGTCGATTTAGTTCACGACACTCTGAGGCCTCGAGGCCACCCGGACGCCTACAGTTTGCTGATTACATCAAAGGCCTTAACGTTGCTCATGTGCTGCTAGCCAAATTTAAACGGCAAAAGAAGCCAACCCCGACTGGTACTACAGGAAAATCCGAAATGGAAACTGATAACTGAGAGTCCGATTTAGAATATAAATTAAAAACATTAACTACTCATCCAAGTCCACATCAAAAAGCTGCAGTCAGAAAGACGTCAATTAGGACGCACTTCCAAAAAAGGGCCATTAGGAAAACACCTCTAAGGCAGACGTCCTCAACACCAAAAACAAGGGGAATTCTAGATTGGGAGCGTCTTAAACTTTGAAATGCCACAATGAAATTTTCTCTACGATCCCATGTAAAAGAATTCTGATTTTATTACTTGCAGCCATTTTAATTTGAAATGTTGTACACCTCAAACTACAGTTTTGTAAAATTGCTAGCGGATTTTTAGAAAATAAGACATTCAGCTGTACATTTATTTTTATATTATTAAGTACTATACGAAATAAGAACAATATATTTGTTTATTACAAAGTGTTTGTGCTTTTTTATTTCTACTCTGCTTTTGTTTTTCACCAATCTGCAATAATTACAAAATCTAAAAGCTAAAATATCAGTATTTGAAGTTATTTTACAGATACAAAGTGTAAAATTTCAAAAAAATCAATCTACGATTTCATAATAGTGTAATATAATTTAGAAAATTGTGATTTCTTCTAATTTTATGCATGCATTTTATAAAAAAGTGTAAAACATTTGCAAAATTATGCTTAGAAATAACTTTAAAACTGTTTTTACATCATTTTCGTGATTATAAAATGGTTTTGTAAAACGAATTGTGATAATTTTAAGTAAGATGATGTGTAATTGTATATTTGTTATTAAAATTTCATCGTGTGTTGACTTAAAATGTCATTTTTTGTATAATTTATGTGACGATATCGATTTTTTGTAAAAAATTTAAGTGAGATGCTATGTAATTGCGTGATTTTTGTTCAATTTTGAGTTAATTTGTCGTCATCACATGCATATTTAATCAATTGTACAAGAATTTTTGTAATAAAATAGTACAAAGAGCCTACGTAACTGAAGTTTTGTTTATCGAAATTATGGTGGTAGAAGATTTTTCAACGAAATTGCGTGTCTTATTCAAATCTTACTAAAATTGCACCAAGTTAGAGAAAAGAGTGTAAAACATTTACAAAATTATGCTTAGAAATAACTTTAAAACTGTTTTTACATCATCTTCGTTATTATAAAATCGTTTTGCAAAACGAATTGCGATAATTTTAAGTGAAATGATGTGGAATGGCGTATATTTTATCGCTTATTGAATAAAAATGTTGTGTTTTTTTGTATAATTTCAAGTCACATTATGTCAGTTTTTGTAAAATTTTAAGTGAAATGCTGGTCAGAACATCTTTTCAACGAAAATGCGTGTTTTTATTCAAATGTATGTTAATTTGTGTTCAACATACATATATTTCCATCAAAAGTACAAGAAATTTTGAATTTTGTTTATCGAAATGATGATGTCAGAACATTTTTTCAACGAAACTGCGTGTTTTTATTAAATTTTCATCGTGTGTTGAATAAAAATGTCGTTTTTTTTATAATTTATGTGACATGATGCCGATTTTTGTAAAAATTTATGTGAGATGATGTGTAATTGCGTGATTTTTGTTAAATTTTCATTTGACATGATGTCGATTTTTGTAAAAATTTATGTGAGATAATGTGTAATTGCGTGATTTTTATTAAATTTTTACCGTTTGTTGAATAAAAATGTCGTTTTTTGTATAATTTATGTGACATGATGCCGATTTTTGTAAAAATTTATGTGAGATGATGTGTAATTGCGTAATTTTTGTTAAATTTTTAGTTAATTTTCGTAATAAAAATGCACAACGCGCCTACTTAACTGAAATTTTGCTTTTCGAAATAATTGTATCAGAATATTTTTTAATGAAATTTCTTTTTTGTTCAAAGCTTACTAAAATTGCAACAAGTTAGAGTAATGTATTTTAAAAATTATTATTAAATTGTCATTTCGATGCCGACCCTCGCCAAAACCTAGTGATTTATTTTAAATTTGACTGGTGCGTTTTATAAAAGGTGTGCTTCAAAGTAACTAAGACGCTTTACTTATAAAATAAAAACCAAACATGACAATCTCGTGACAACTAGAGTTCAAACCCCGACTTGGGGCCGGCGCAAAAAGCTTTTTTTAAATTAAATAAATGCAAACGAGAGAGAACAGCAGTGATGAGTGAGGCGGAAGACTTCGGCGTGACGTCATCAAATCCAAAAATGGCACAGCGTAATTATAAAACTCAAGTACGAAATAAAATAATGTCTATTTATTTTAAAGGCGACAAAAATCATATGAACCAAGTCGTTAGAAAATCGCAAAACGCTTATGCATATATTTTTTAAAACACGTCTAATATATATTTTTAAATGCTTGGAAGGAATGACGAAATACCTTCAATCATATTAAAACTACAGACATTTTAAGCGAGTGCAAGAGATAAAGTTACAGCAGTCAATGAGTACGAATGAGATAGAACGACGACGACGGGACAACCAAAACCCAGTGAGTACAAGAGAGATAGACAACTTCGTCAATTTGAAATTCAAAACGGGTGTTAAATTAACAAAATCGTCTCCAAGGCTGTTTAAACGAACAAAGCACTGTTAGTCACAACCGCATGTCTCAACCTGTTTTTAAATTGTAAAACTCGATATACAACCGAAAATTCGTAATGCAGAGGAATACGCGTATTTTCAACAAACGATTAAATTAATTGACCAAGAACTAAACAAATTAGTGCACCGATATTCATATAGCTTTTCAAATTTTCGACGGTCGAGAGAAAATTTCCAGCTATAGAGTAGGCCGTGACAATGAAAATCTCTATAATCCATTCATGCGCGTCACGCAAATTATAAAATAAAAGAATTATTTACATGAAAACCAGTTTGAAAGTCGATTTTTAAAAAATAATATCAACCTTTAAACACAATAGGCTACACAATTCCATTCTTATAATTTATATTTTTGAAAAAATAGATTGTTTTAAAATCTGTGCGTGTGACGTCAGAACAGTGATATGGCTTTCCGCTATACAGATAAATCTGCAGCGCCTCCGTGGTGCTGAGGTATTGACGGTTGCAAGTAATTTGTGAACACGAACGTAGAGCGTTCAAATCCAAGACCGCCAGAGATTCTTTTAAATTAAATATCCATTACCATACCAGTTTGAAATTCAAATATTTGCGCGAAAATTGAAATTAAAACGACAGCCGCGAGAAGTGCACACGCAGAAAACCAAGATGGCCGACACCCGGAAAATTTAAATTCAAAAAAGAGAAAAAAATCTGAAAAATTTCAAATTCAAATATTCGCGCGAAAAGTGAAAATGGCCGCCGCGTAATTCCAGAAGCCAATTAAAAATGACCGCCACGTAATTTAATCAGAAGCTAGTGCGTAATTTAATCAGTAGCACATATCAATATTAATTAGATTAAACCGCGAAATTAATTGGGTCATTTAATTAGATCAATTTAATTAGGTCAATTAAAATTAAAACCGCGAAATCCGCGAATAAATCCGGGAATTAAACAGCGAATCAATTAAAAGGAGTGGGGGCAAAGTGGCACCTTTCTACTGTTAAACACGCTTAAAGAGTTTTTAGCTATGTCTGCTGAATTACATATAATTTTAATACTAAAAATATTTCTATTATCCAATTAATGGAACTTTGTACTCACCGCATTCTCACTTGCTTCATAAGCATTTTTTTGTTTTTTCGGATATGCTTAAAGATTTAGCTTTTGCCATTCTAATCGTAGATTATAGGATTATAATATAAACACACTTAAAGCAGAGTATCACCACCGAATGCGCTACGATAATAGCAATTACGCAATTACCATAACTAAAGTAATAGTACAGCTCTCTCATCGTAACCTTAGAAAAAGTTTCACTTCGCGCAGCAATACGATACAGTGTAGAGGAAGCGTACACTCCGAGTTAAAAGTGCATATCTTCGACAGCCCTCAGTTACAGCAGCACAGCAGCGCCAGCGGTACGAAAGAAATGGGAACATAAGATTAAGAATATGTTTCATTATTATGGGAATGCATTCGCTCTTGTTTTTATGTAAACTTTGAAAATATGTATCTACTGTTAAATTTATATCCTTCTTTTAAAACACATGTACAATTAAGAAAAGCCAATCAATTCTGTCGATAAGAGGGTTGCGCTGAAAATTTTTAGTTATTAAAAGACCGTTGCATTTTTTAACAAAAAATCTTTATTGTTTTTTTAAATATTCTCCATTCAGACTAATACACTTGTGCATTCTTTGAAACCACTTTTTATAACATTCGAAAAACTAATTTTCTGAAAGGTCCTCAAAAATTCTTTGAACTTCTGTAACTGCTGCATCTGCGCTAGAAAATCTTTTACCGCGCATCATTTTTTTAACAGTTGGAAACAAAAATCACTCGCACGGCGCCAGATCTGTTCTATACGGAGGATGAGTTACCAATTGAACTCCCGAATCTTTCAAAAAATCCAATGTGCTGGCAGCAGTATGGGAGGATACGTTGTCATGATGAACTAAGATGTTACGCAAACCGGTCCTTTGGCGACCTGTCTGTAATTTTACAAACATCTGTGGTAAAGCCACTTCGCAGTACCATTCAGAATGAACAGTTCTGCGATCTTCAAGTGGAATAATAGCAACAGGACCACTTCGGCGGAAAAAACAGCAATCATTTTCTTATTGACGCTTCGGCCACGAATTGCTTTTGTGGGCAAGTCTTCATCTTCGAATACCCAAACACTAGACTGCTGTTTAGTTTCAGAGGCGTAACTGTATACCCAAGATTCGTCACCTGTTACAATGTATGCCACTTGCTTCGAAGCTCCTCCGTCAAATTTTTGCAACATAAATTTACACCAGTCTACTCGATTCTGTTTTTGACTGTCTGAGAGCAAATGCGGTATTCAACGGCTTGCTAGCTTTCTTACCCCAAGATGTTTATACAATATGGTATTCACCGCCTAGGATCCAATCTTCACTTCTTCCTGAATCTCCCTATAAGTAATATTTCGATTGGACTGAATCAAGCTTGCCACACAATCAACATTTTCTGAACAGGCAGCTTCTGCAGGTTTTCCAGGTCTTGCTTCGTCTTCTAGCAGCTCTCGCCCTCGTCGAAATTCTCGGAATCAATGACTAACAGCGGATAAAGAAGGGGCAGCATCGCCAAAAGCTGCTATAAAATTTTCATGGCTTTGCTGGTATCCTTACTGTCTTTTATAGTCATAGAAAGTCATAGCTCTAAAGGCAATTCGCAGAATGCTCATTTTAACTGAATTAAAAATGCACAATTATTTAACTTACAAAATTAACTACGTTTCACAAGGAAATCGGAACGTTTGACAATTGTGGGTAACGAATATCAACTAATGCGACATTCAATTGTTGCAATTGTTTCTAGCCAATTAAGCTTCCATGGCCTGCTACTAACTATTAACAGATCATCCCTCGTAATAAGAATGGCTGGTGGGAAATTAGGTGTTGTACAAAATTACAATGGAATTTCTCATTACAATTAAAACCAAATATGTTATCTCAGCATTTAATGTTTAGTGAAATTGTAGCTAATTGGTTCTCTTAAGTACAATAGTTTATTGATGATTTATTAATGCTGACCTATTACATTCGGCCGAAAATGTACTTTAGGACAGTAATGCAGTAATAGGAATGACAAGTTTAATTATAAACTGCCAACTGTCAAAGTGAACTGTTGTTCAGTTTATCAGTTTGCCTTTTGGTTTCGAACTTACACAAGGCGTTATTTCGGCAGAAGTTATTTTAAGTGTTTAGTGTTATATTTTTATCCCGATGTCCAAATTGGGTAGTGGAAAAGGGCTACGTTCTCAGACTCGCGAAGTGTTATTTAAAGTGTACGAGTTTCTAAAGGCGATTGTTAATAAGGAAATTGACATTACTAATTCATCAGAAATCGAACTTAAAAAACATGCGTCTGCCGCAACCGGAGTTTCCGTTGCGTCTATTTATAAAATTTTAAGAGAAGGGGCTGCTAATACAAGAGAAAACGAGGAGGAATTGGAAGATGAAAACGCACAAGAAAATGAAGACCATCCGAAGGTTTTCAGTTCCCACAAATAGAAACGCCTGCAAAAGAGTCCAATAACCGATTTAGAAGATATATCTATGCAGGAAATACGTCAGGTGGTCTACAATTTTCATAAAACTGAACACAAAAAAGTAATGGTAAAAAGTTTTTTGCAAAAGCTAAAAGAAGATTTTAATTTTATTGGCAGTGAAACATCGTTACGAAGAATTTTGAAGAAATTAGGACTTCGCTGGCGTGTAAATCAAAATAACCGCAAGCTGCTTCAGAAAAAGTTAGATATCAAAGGTCTCCGGATAAAATACTTGGAAAAATTACAGTTGTATCGTAGCCAAAACAGACCAATTATTTAAATGGATGAAACTTACATTCATGGTAACCATACAAAAAATCACGCTTGGTCTGATAAATCTAAAAATGGTTTATTTTGTAATATTTCGAAAGGACAACGGTTAATAATGCTCCACGCCAGCGGGCAATATCACGGTTTTATTGTAAACGCGCTATTAATATTCAAATCGGGAACTAAATCCGGAGATTATCACGACGAAATGAATTTCGTAAATCATGAAAAGTGGCTGACGGAAATGTTAATACCAAATTTACCCGGAACATCTGTGCTAGTCATAAATAATGCTCCATATCACAACGTCCAGCTAAATCCAGGGCCCCATCAAAATGACAGGAAACAAAAAATGATCGACTGGTTGATAGAAAAAAGCATACCCTGTTCAGAAAACATGACGAAAATACAATTGAAGGGTACAGGGGTAAAAGGATGAATGTCACAAAAACTAGTTTTTGAGAAAAACGATTTTAAAGTTTGGAGACCTACATCTTACTTCTACAAATATTTAGAATTCCAATTTTTTTCTATATATATATGTGTGTATGTTTGCTCTTTTTGTATATAATGACTATACCAATTTGACTGCCATAGGCGTAGGAAAAAATAATTTACGAGAGGGCAACACAAAGTAATCAAGTGAAAAATGCCTAAAATTGAGAACACAGTACTAATTTAGAAATGTATCGAAGTGTAGTAGTAAATAATAATAATATTAATATTAATAATAACAATAATAATAATAACAATAATAATAATAACAATAATAATAATAACAATAATAATAATAACAATAATAAAACATGTAACATGGTCCGGTCTTTTCTTCATAACACTCAATGACACTTCTTTTCTAACTTGGAACTAGGTCGTTGGAAAAAAAAATTTTAGCATTAACTGATGAGAAAATAAGAAGAGATAATAATAATAATAATAATAATAATAATAATAATAATATAATTAAAAAACGTAAAAACGGGTAAAAAAGGCCTTTCAAAGGGTATTTTTGTCGAAACCGAATTTATTACATTAATCTTATATTATAAGAGCTGATGCCGCCGGCCGTCCAGAGCGTAAGCACTGGCGCGCGCACATGACGACCGCGCACAAGTAGCAACGCAGCAAGCATTTGTATTGTTAACGCTGGCAGGGCCGGACGTCGGCTGGCTACCAGCTTAAGCAAGCATTTTTATTGTTAACCGTTTCTTTTCGCTGGCAGGGCCAGACGTAGGCTGACCAACTCGTTCTAGTATTATAATAACATCATACCTTAAATTAAACATCATCATCATATGGTGAATTTTCAAAATAACTATTTGCACTGGGATCATCGCCAAATCTTTTCAAATGTTGGAGATTTTGGTACTTCATTAAAGGTATAGGAAGTCGTTCGTGGTATTTCAGATTAGGTAACTCAAATTGACCATCAGGTAGTACCTCAAGATTTCGTTGTGTTTTTGGTTTAGGTGGTATTACCACAGAAGTAGTGCAGGAGCCGTTATAAGATTCTCGGTACTCAATCATCCTGGGCATTTCTTTCAATATTATAAGTTCTTTGACTGGTCTGCTCTCAAATGGACACTTTTTATAAAAGTATTTTGTAAGGTGATCTGTCCAGGACTTTGCAGTCTTAGTATTTTTGAAACGTCTCTCATTCTCCCATAAGAGGCCCTTTTCTTAGAAGACAATTTTCCCCCCTAGTGGTCACTCATTGCGAATAATCTAAATAAGAATACATTATTGAATTCCAATCACTACAAGGCCAAACGTTTAGATACTCACCTTTCTCACTGTTGTGGTAGAAGTAACTAGATCAACACTTAAGGACCGTAATTTTATGTTTTGTTATCAAATTAATTAATTTAATAACTACACTAATATCATGCAGCTGTTCTACTGACGGCCGATATCGGTAGACTAAAAGAAAACACCCAAGTTCTGTACCAAACATGTGCGCTCCAGTGGACATTCATCTTTGTTCACCAGAACGCGGGGACATTCATCTTTTTTCCTCTGTACAGTATAATTTAAATTCGCTATAACTTGCGACCCTCATTGTTTTTACCTGTTTCGAATACTCGGTTAGATTCTAACGTATTTTTGCTATGAATTCGCATCTTTATCTCAAAATGGCCTTCTTTGGACGTTCATCTTTTTTCCCCTGTACCCTTCAATTGTAGAAATTAATAAAAAAAGCATTAATATCGTCAATATAAAATATACAGCACCTTGAAAGCCCACGGCCATACGGCATTAAGATTGCCACCATATCACCAGGAACTTAATCCTATTGAATTGATTTGGGCAACAGTAAAAAATTATGTTGCATCAGTAAATACAGAGTTTAAATTAGAGGATGCCAGAAACCTCGCAATAAAAACATTTAGTGAATTGACAGTGGAATAAAGTGTGTGGTCACGTGCGGAAAGTGAAGCAGGAATTTTGGGACAATGAAGTGCATATGGATATAGTAACGGAACCTTTAATTATAAGAGTGAATTAAGATAATAGTAGCGATGACAGTGACTTTGGCTTTACTGATGTGTCAGAGAACGAAGATAGTATCTGAGTGAACTTTTTTATTTTATTTTTGTAACTGATTAATTAAACGTTGTTCATTGTTAATTAAGCCTCGATACAGTCTAGAATTTCGGATGTCTTATATTGTTTACGCATTTAAAAACATTTAAAACCCCGTACTTTTTATTTTAAATATACTTTATAAATAATTTAATCTACAATAGTTCTTGCAAATAAAACAATTGGACCAACATTATTCGCAGGAAACAAGCCTATATAAAAATAGTAAATTTTAAAGACGCAAGCGTCAGTTTTTTAGGGTGAATGTAGAGCAGTGACGCACCAGCCAATAGTGATCTTCGAAGCAACCGAAGTGCACGATATGATGCGATTGCACCCGAGAGCTGGCTGCGTGAAATTTCTAAGGTTACGATGCGGGAGCTGTACCTAAATATTTAAAGATTTGGGGAAAAGGTAGAGATATTTTAACGAAACTTTACTTCAAATACCCATACGAAATGTTATGGGCCAAAAGTCACTTTTCGTATTAATTTAACGATTTGCCTTATCCCTGCCTAATTCAAGGCACTTTGCACATTTTGCTCTAACTATTTACCCTATAATAGCCTAGTTTTAGTTACCCATTCCCTCAAGTAAAGTCACTGCAGATTAGGCCTCACGTTGTACGCGTGCTATGTGGGTTGCAGATGCGAATTTTCTGCAAATTTGGAATTTTCTGGGCCTAGCTGTCAATTATCATTAGCCATTTTGAGTTGTCAGAAGATGGATGTGGTGAAAAGCATCTTTGGTTAATCGATGCACGAATATTTGTAATTCGGTTTTGTCACGCTCATCCTAGCATGAAAATGTATATCTTGGTGTGATTTTTTGTCTGGGAGACGTCCCCGACGTTTTGTTGTGATACATTTCAAGCACGGATTTTTGTCCGGAATTCATCTGACAAGCACATGTAACTACTTGGGCGATTTGGAGCATAACATCTCACGGTATGCTATTTTGACAATTACTGGTTATATTTCTAAGGCAGAATGTTGTCCCTTTTAGCTCCCTTTTGGTACGGGCGGTGAACGCACTCAGCTCCCCTGTGGTACGGGCAGTGAAAGCACTCAATTCCCCTTTGGTACGGGCGGTGAACGCACTCAGATTAGGAAGCAGTCCTTTAGTATGAACTAACGCATCTCTGTTGGTGCGCTGCGAGCTTTGTACATGTTGGCGCAGAGCTTTTCGAGGCGTTTGGTTGATGGATTTGGGCCCTCTTGGAGAGCACTTTCTCCAGGCAGTTGCTGCAGTCGGCTGGCTGTGAGTTTGGGAGATTTCCAGTCCCTAAAACAGGCTAGCAGATTTACTGGCCCGAGATCTCTGCGTTACCTGCGATGAAGCCCGTTGGATCACCTGGCTTTCTCGACATCGTGCAGTAGGCCTCCGATTCAGCACGTTCGTCACCTGGTGCAGCCAAGGTCTGTCTTTGCAATTTCCTTAAGCGTTCTTGTGCAGTTTTGAGCTCGACCAACTTAACCTGTGTTATAGGCATGATTTTAATGTGTGTTTAATTATTATTCATTGTAGCGTTTGGGCTACGGCCAGATTTTGATAATTGATTAAATTAACTTACTTTAATGTTGTGATAACTCACCTGCAGTCTAAAAGTAAACCTATTTTGTTGTTTACACCTTTATATTTGCAACTTGACATTTTAAGCCTCCATTAGCCTTCAGGCTGTGTCTAATGTAGATGCGTAGGGACGATAAGGTTTCCCTTATGTAAATTTTGTAATAGCAATTCTTGCATACGCCTCAGTGGAGAGATCCGTCAGTCGGTTAAATTTGGCTTAGTGCGGCCCCATTTTGCAAGAAATCAGCGAAATCAGTCCGATCGTTGTTTAAGCAATTACGCCCCTTTAGGGCGAGATTTAATTAGCGTGTTTCGGGTAATATTGCGCCCCCTATAAACCAAGATCTTGGGTAACAATGGGATTTGTGTACATTTGATTACTAGTACAGTTATGTATTTTTGCAACTGAGGGTTTAGCGTTGATTTCAACTTGACAAACAAAACCAAACCTTAACTACCGCTTAAATTTGAGACGCGTTTGGTCATACATGCGAATTGCTACGATCTACGACTTGATTTATTTAATCTGGTGAGTTTAATCTGTGATAAATTTTACGATATTATATTATATGAAATCTGGTTTGTAATATCTGTCGTTGTTGTGATATACTACCGAGCATTGTTAATATTTTATTAATGTTAATATTCTATTAAATTATATATACTCGTTACTTATGCCTGCGAATTTAATTTGTGTGTCCTTGTCGCTACCTCTAATTTTCAGGATCGCTTAGTAGCACCTTCCGTAGTGTCTGGTTTGACGATTAGCAAAGTGCTGGGTTACTGCTACTTGGCGCCCATAAATTACTCATCGTTTCAGCTTACGCTTTAAGTCTTCTGTTCGACCCACGACCAGCTCCGGCTGAGAATCCGGTAGCCTTTGCCACTCCTTATTTTATAGTCAGAGTTTGGTAACAGAATATGTATGTTTTTATATAGTGTATTAAATTAAAAATTGCAGCTATTTTGTTATAATCACAAAGAATTAATGGTTATAATTATACAATGACGTAACGTAACAAAATGAAAACTACATTGTTTTTGTCGCAATCATTAACACACCGTTTAACATTAGTCAGTTGGATTAGAAACGGCTTATTATAACAGTACCTACTACGAAAAGTAATGACGTTTGACGTACGAAATAACGTTAGGTACTTATTTGTCAAATTGAAGTATAAGAATATTAAATCAATACAAAAAATGTACCGTACCCCCCCACCCAAGAAAAGCTCCCTTTCGTACTTTCCAAGAATACTTCGACACTCCGTTTCGCTAATACAATGAAATGTTATGAACCAGTTATTTACAAAAGAAACAAAAAAAAATATTTTTCTGCCGACGACCATACCTCAAAAGTTGATGTTGCTTTCATTTTCGGAGGACCTATCGTATGAAAATGATCCAAGACTTTAGGAAGGTTCCTGGCGACCTAAATCGTGTACACATACGAACATACATACCCCGCACAGAACGTTTAGGAACCCCCAATACGGGGGAGGGATCTAGTGGGCTGGTATCTTCACCAAAAGATCCGCACAGCCGAGACAGAGATTTGATATAGTGGGTTCATTAGTCGGTTGGCACGAATTTTAGAGATATTTGACTCAGAGTGGTTTTCGATATGAGGGAATTTCAATACTTCGTACACTTCGTGTCGAAGTAATTACTTAAATTTGGAAGAACGAGATTTACCGAGTTCATCTACCCCAATCTATTATAAATAACTATTTTCTAATTTCCCAAACGTTCAGCTGGAAAATGCGATGTCTATCGTGGTATCTCGAGATAATATTTTTTTTCTACAATCGTGTCAAAATAACAACTTTTTGCACAGTCTCTAGTGTCAAAAGTGACGTTTGTAGCACTCTTAATATTAGCGCTCGAATTACGTCTTTTAACACGTTGCCATTAGAGGCGTGTTTTAATAATTTATTAAAACACGCTTTGCCGTAAGTTTGAATGTCAATATAACCTAGAATATCTAACACAATGTGATGGAAAAAGTGTCACCGAACTAAGTTTTTATATTTCTGTTACGATCGTAGAAAAAATAGCGTATGATACACGTGTATAAGAGCCATTAAAGCACTAGCGACGTTAAAAACACTACGCTAGCGCGTCGTGCTTTTAAACTCGTCGCACGTGCTTTAAAGGCGTACTTATATACCGAGTGACTATAAATGATTGTGATTTTTTTCTTAGGTTAGCAGTGTTTATGTTGGTGTCACTGTAAGTCTATGTCAAATTCAATGTTTGCAGGTTAGGTTTTGCGTCATTCTATGCCAAAACTGACGCAAAACCTATCCTGCTAACATGAAATTTTGTCATTGCTATTCATGGTAATTTTAAATGACTACAATTAACTGACAGCTAATAACATAAGGGCACTTATCGCTCCTGTGAAAACATTTTGTATAAAAAAAGTATAGCTTTTTATAATTATTGTTCACCTTGTTTATCACTAGTAACTATCACTTTCTGTAGTAGATGATAGGTAGACGTCTTGAGGTAGTCGTCGTTTTAGCCTGGTGTGTAGTTTTCTATGTTTGTAAAAGGTTGCGCCTGAGCAATTATTGAGATTATGGTGAAACTTTTTGGTTAGTTTCGTGATGTAATCCTGGATGGTTAACATGCCCAGTTCAGTGTGTAGTTGTTCGTTGGTAACGTACCATTGGGCGTTGACGGCTATTCTCAGTATTTTATTTTGTAGGACTTGTATTCGATGTAGATTGGTCTTAGATGTGTTTCCCCAAATGACACAATCATACGTTATTAATGGGCGGATTAAAGATTTGTAAAGCAGTGTAGTGCATTCAACTTTTAGTGACGATTTTCTGTTAATAAGTGGGTATAATTGGATCAATCTTGTATCAGCTTCATTTAGTTTTTTTTAATATGTGATACTTCCAAGTGAGTCTAGTGTCTAAGTATACTCCTAAGTATTTAATTGTCTCATCATTGGTGTTCCACTCGATATCGTGGTAGTTGATTGTTATTAGTTGGGGTTGATTCATACGTCTTAAACTGATTCTTTTTTTCGTAGCGATCTCAACCAATCCGAATGCTGGATTTAGTTAAGTTATCTTGTATAATTTCGATTATACAAAATCGATTATACTAGAGTAACTTCACTAGGCAACGCAATGCATAACTTTTGTCAACTTGATGTTGTTTTCATATAGATGACTTTCAGCTAGGTCAATACAAACAACTCGAGCTGCCAATAAAATATTTAATTGTTCCTAATATTAAAATTTACTCAAAAAATAATCAAATCGAATACAATGCGTACTTCGAACAGGTTATACGTCTCAAACTTCCTGCACGCTGTCGCGGTCGGATTATTAAACCTGTCAAACTGACACTCTTTTATTATTGTGCAACAAGTTATCGACATATAACCCGATAATATCGAAGCACTTATAGTATTACTTCTAAAAATATTTGTTGCGCATTTTGAGTGATTTATTTTTAAGTTCCATTGATTAAACCATCGGTTTGCGATATTGGCTGCTTTCTGGAGCTGCGAGATGGCTAGATTTAGATTTTCATTTCTGGTTAGGAGGATAGTGTCATCAGCAAACATAGCAAGGTCCGCTTCTGTGTTGGGAATGTCGTGCACAAAGATGTTGTATAAGATCGGTCCTAGGATGCTTCCCTGGAGGACTCTTGCTCTAATATTTCTGGTTGTAGATACTGTTGCGTGGATTTTTACTGCGAATGAGCGGTTTTCGAGGAAGGAATACAATATAGCTTTGAGGTATTCGGAGATGTTGATATGCGATATTTTATACTTGAGGCCGTTTGTCCATACCCGATCGAAGGCCTGGGCTATGTCCAAAAATAACGCGACTGTGTATTGCGTATCTTCAAAACCTTTTTCTATTGTTTCTACAACTCTTTTCAGCTGGTGACAAGTAGAATGTGCTCTCCTGAAACCGAACTGACAGGTTGGGAGTATAGCGAGTCTTGTAATCTCATCGTTGAGTCTAAGATGTATTACTTTTTCGAGCAGTTTTGATGTTGTATTTAGCAGACTAATAGGTCTATAACTAGATAGGTCTTTCTTGTTTTTTCCTGGTTTCGGAAACATTAAAATGAGGGCATGTTTCCACATATTTGGAAAGTAGCCAGTCCTGAGACATGCATTAAAGATTGTGGCTAAATATGCCAGCGCTTTCCTTGTTAACTTCTTCAGTATGATGTTTGGTATTTTGTCATGCCCTGGAGATTTATTTACTGGTATAGCCTATGATAGAAGAAAGTTCTCTTGGAGTGGTTGGTTTCATATTAATGCCTGCTGTTGGTTCGTTAGTTTCGACGTAATTTGTAATTATATTCGTGAATGTTGGGTTATGGTAGCTTTGTGAAGTGAATGTTTTAGCCAAGTGTTCGGCAAAAGCTTCACATTTTTCTTCATCTGTGTTAAGGGTTGCAGCTGTTGTAGTTAAAGGTGGGATTTCTTGTGGTTGGCGTAATATTTTCTTTGTTGTTTTCCACATTCCTGGATCTCTTGGTTCAAGGTCACTTATGCATTTTTGATAAGATTGGATTCTGTACGCATCAAGATCCCTTTTGATGCGATGAGATAGGTTGTTGACTAGGTGTTTGATTATAGGGTTTCTTGTCCTTTGCCACTCCCTTCGCAGTTGGCGTTTCTGTTTGATTAAATCTATAATATATATTGGAGGAGTATTATGATTGACAAATCTTTTCCTTTTCGCAGTTTTTGTGGATGCTTGGATACTGTCTGTGATACAGGTTGTAATATGGGCTACTGTTTCATCGATTTCCTCCGGAGTTGTTGATTATTGGGATATTTGAGGTTGTTATCTAGCATTTCCTGAAAGTGGTTCCAGTCAACTGGGCCGTTAATTAATCTAGGTTCAGTGCATGTTATCGTGGGTTCAATTATAAATGAGATTATCACCCGTAAGTGGTCGGAGTCGAGTTCATGACACACTTTTTGATAGATTTGTTTATTAATGTTTTTTTGTATTATTACATCCAGGATATCAGGACTATCGTCTCTTCTATAAGGGATGTATGTTGGTTCTTCTGGAGCTAATATCTGAAATGCATATGCTGCTGCTAGATTGTTAAGTTTCGTTCCAGCTGGGTTTGTTTTTTTGCATCCCCACATTGTTTGTTTGGAATTTAGGTCACCTATCAACAGTGTAGATTCATTGGTTTTAAATATTGTGTGAATGTCTGCTTCATGTAGCTGTTTATTGGGCTGTGTATAAACACTTATTATATTGACGGAATTACCCTCTTTCGTTTTTACTCTAACTGCTACTGTTTCCAAGTTGATAACATTGATTTGCGGTAATTCATGATGGAGTATTTTTCGTTTCACCAAGATTGCTACCCCTCCTGAGGCGTATCTGGCTTCTCGATCAGTGCGATAGATATGATAACCTGAGATTTTGATGGTATCATACTTAGTTAAGTGGGTTTCGGTTATGCAGGCTATGTCAATATTGTGTCTAGCAAGAAAGGCTGTGAATAGTGTTTGCTGGGCTTTGATGCCGTTGGCATTCCAGTTAAGAAGTTTTAAATGGATCAGAGTTTTGGCATTACGGTCCATTGAGGATGGAAGGTATAAGGTTTGTTATCAGGAATTGTTTAATTTGTTCGATATACATCAAAACTGCTTTTAACAACAACAATAATCTAGGCAATTTGTTTTTTACTAACTTAAAAGATAAAACTAACATTAATATGGAATCTCAAGTAGTTTACCAACTGAATTGTAACAATTGCACCTCTACGTATGTTGGTCAAACGAAGCAATTATTAAAAAATAGAATAAAACAACATAAGTACTCTGTCAAAATTAACAACATTTCACCTTCTTCCAATAAAACAGCCCTAACTGATCACGCAACTAAACATTTTTATAGTTTTAGTTTTAATACACCCACTATCCTGCATAGAGAGAGCAATTTAAAAAACGCCTTTGCCTAGAAATGATTGAAATACGAAAAAGCCCCACAACAATTAATTACAAAACAGACATTGACAATTTAAGTTATATTTACCACAACCTTTTCAAATAGATTTTTCGTGTGATGCATTTCTCAAATTTATAAACAACCTTTTGAAGTTATATTCATAATTCTTTTCATTTATAGATTTCAAAAATCTAAAATTTTAACCTTAATACAACCCTGTCTAAATTATTAACAAACTATATATTCTCATACCGACTGCGCAGCACGATAACAATTTTAGGAAACAACCTTGCATGCTTTTATCAAAAGTTCATTTATTTGTCGCATTCCTTAATACTCAAACTGAGCGAAATGCAATTTTTAAAACTTCCTATGACAGTTTTAACCTTTACAAATGGGCTGTTTTTGTCCTTTCGTACTTTGTTTTGAAGTGCAAACTTGTCATTATGTTACCTATGTAATAATATTTTTTTAAACATAACCATTTATTGTGTTCTACATAATTTTAAGATAAATGTCGTAATATTTTCAACAATACTATCTTGTGCTACCTTACAATAATGTTATGTAAGTATACAGGTTGTTTGCTTGAAGTGAATGTATTTGCTAATCTGGTGTTTTACTCTATTTCAGAAATGTAAACCAATATTTTTTAATAATTTTCAAATTTACAACTGATGAAGCAATAAAAAATTGCGAAACGTTTTGTTAAACTTTTAATTGATAATAAACATGTTAGACTTATGATTTTTATTATTCTAATAATAGTTAAAATCATGCATTTTTGATATTCACATATTTTTAATAATTTTCTGACATTAATTATCTCCACAATAATAATTTAAAGTTCTAAATGTCATTTCTCAAATCGAATGTATTTTCATCCCAATTCAATTTTTCTCTCCGATGCACCCTTTCGTAGTTAATAGCCAAAAACCAGTGCTACTACCAGTCTCAGGGGTATTTTTTGAGACTACGGGTATGTGAATCACTACTTGGGCAGAGAATTTTTTTGATATTTATTCCTAATGCCATTAGAGATATGAACATAAAAAAAAATCATTTCTGCACGGTAGATTCCCAGATTGCTTACACCTGAACAAAAACTGTACGGAAAATAAGTTTCTCAAAAAAAATTGGCTGAGTTGGAGAGGGTCAAACATCTGTTCTCTAGAATTATCACCGGGGATGAGACTTGGGTACATCACTGGGACCCACTTATTAAACAAACATTAATGCAGTGGGTTCATAAGGACTCTCTACCGCTAAAAAAGCTAAAACAATTTTCTGGAAAAAAAACTGATGGCAACGGTTTCCTGGGATTCCAAAGCAGTCATGCTTACTGAATACATGCCGAAGGGGTATACCATGTATGCAGAGGCCTACGGAAACACAATGAAAAATTTAGAAACTGCTCTGGAGGAAAATCGCCCACATTCTTATTCACAAAAAAACTTGTTGCTGCACGACAGTTGTCGGGTTCATAAGACAAACAAAGTTCAGCAGATAATCAATGACTGTGGGTTTATAGAGCTCCGTCAGACTTATTTTTATTCAAAAATTTTAAAAAGCATCTCAGGCAAAGCGTTTTGCTTCTGATGAAGAACTTAAAGAAGCGGTTGAAGAATATTTTGCAGGGTTACCAAAGGATTTTTTTCTGAAGATATGGGACAATTGGAAAAAGAATGGAATAAGTGTATTAATTAGTGTTGAAAGAAGTTATGTAGAAAAATAAAGGAATGTTAATGTGATATGTATTTTTTATGGCTAGGTAGATAACATAAAAATACACCTTCGTGCAACGCTTCCTTGTATATTAATTTAATAATAGCATTAATTAATTTTTTCTTTATAAATGGTAGCTCGGAATAGGCCAGGTCCGCTTTATATTTATACCTTGACTGATTTAAAAAATACCAAATATTAGAAATTACATTTATTCAAAACTATGTAGTACATATCAAACCTTAATTGTAAAAATAAAGCAATATATAGATTATTCCAAATCGTAAGCATAAAATAAAATTTAATTCGGTTCCCGTTATGGTCAGGCCACCCAGATGGCAAGGGCAGTCTCGGCTTTCAACTGTGATAGTAGCTGGAACTTCCCAGGATGATTCGCAGAGATTGGCAGCACTGCGAATGTAAACAAATGTCAGTGCGAATACAGGGGTTGTGTGAGGTTATCAGTTTCTTTAGTTAACAAAAGCAAATGAATGTTTATATACTACCTTGGATACTTTCCCTTGAAGGTGAAATACTTCACGTGCGCGACTGGAAGGCGACGAGTAGATAACGGCGGCCGGTGCAAGGTTACCTTTGCTTGATAAAGAGGAGCCCGATCTCAGGTTTACGCTATTTGAAATTAACAAAGTGGTGCAGCTTCATGAAGATGAGCTAGCTATTATTGACGCGCCCCGAATTCCAGGTAGGCGTCGATCTAATTTAAACAATTATGAACTCCATGGAGCGGGTCGGGATGTCGTTCAGGGAGCTTGATTTGAATTTTCTAGAGAATTCTGGTATAATTCTGGTTATACGACTGGGGCGAGAACGGGGTCCCCAAAGGCCGAAGCCGGGGAATGAGGTCGGGCGGCCGGGATAAGTTCTCGGAATAATGCTGGTATAATTCTCGTGCTGGGTTCGGGAAAAGGTTTGATTCTATACCTTGTTATTACGTTCTCTTCTTTTGCATCAACGCAGAAACGGGAATGCGCGGTGGACGCTTTCTCGTTTCAGCCGCGCACAGCGACGAACTGGCGGTCTCGCGCGGACTGGAACTTTTATGAAGTCGAATATACGAAATTTTAAATTCCCATAATATCCGATTATAATTAATTCGCATTTAAAATAGGAGCAAAACGTTACACTCGTATATTCAAACAAAATCACTGTATTTTAAAAAGAAAAAGCTAAGAAAAAGTTCTCCTCATGTCCCACAAGAACGTCATTGAATGATCACATGTAGTGAAATTTGACAGCATTTTGACTTTCGAGAAACTATAATTCATTCTACAGATATGAGTAAAAAAGTATCTCTCTGTATCTCAGTAACGAAAAGTTTGCAAATTTAATTTTATAGGAACCTTTGCATTTTTTGAGGTTATTTATTAAGCCTGAAATTAATCGTACTTATTTTAAAAGCGCCATATATACACAGAGGTGAAGCCTCCGTGATGTGTGTTCAATTTAAAAAATGTGAAGTTCTGTTGTTGTTTCAACAATCTCGGAATGTTTTTCGAAACTAAATTAAAGCATTACGGCGAATTCCCATTTCACATATCGAATCTGGAAAAAACGTCTAAATAATATGGAATCACTACTATAAACGATAGTGAATGAACGGAGCATGCCTTTTGAGAAAACAACGATGACAGAGACTCGGTTCTGAGTTATTTGCCGCTTAAGTATGTAGCAGACGTTAACCTAATAGACCAGAAACTTATTGCAGATCCGTTAACTAAGACTACCTTGGTATATTTACGTTTTATTTTAACTAACAGAATAATAACACATATAAATTAGTTTCAGTTTAAATATTTGATTTCGCTTAATTAATATACAGTAAATTTTCCTGTGATAACAACAACACTCTTTGGTAAAATACGCTAGGATCCTTTGTTTTCTAGAAAAAACCATTTAAAGAAATTAACACCTAGCAAGCCTCTGAAATTATTTCTTCATGTTCAAATTGTACGAAAAGGGAATATAGGTTATTACTGGTTTGTAAAGTTATTTATTGTACAAGTGTGGAATGCAGCATATTATTTAATTTTCTTGAGTGCCCAATATGCATTTCACACAAGTGGAATACAAAATGTTATCCAACAACTCAGTAAATACAAAAAAACATAAATTTTGCATTGACAGCCGTGAAAAGTCAAAGTAATAAATTAATGATTTGTTTTAAACGTTTGGCAGCGCTGAAGTATATTATTGGTGCCACTGTTAGTGTATGTCAAATTCGAGGTTAGCAGGTTAGGTTTTGTTTGTTATTTGACACAGACATTATGCAAATCTTAACCTGCAAATTTCGAATTTGGCATATTTTGGGAGTGGGGAAAATGAGTGGGCAAAAAGTTTTTACCTCACTGCTTTCGCCTACGTTGTTAGAGCAAACAACGTGAGTGAGCAAAAAACGCTTTCTCGTGCTGTATCTAAGTAGAAACAATATGTTTCACCAATAGCATGAAACAAACAACATTATTATGAAAATCGTACGACACTAATTAAGAACCAATACAAAAATTAATTTGGTATGGTTTCCAAACCAACAAACAAATTTCTTGATAATACTTTTTTAAGTTGATTAACCTAACTGAAATTTTTAGGCGATAATTTTTTGACATGCGCTGTTGTTAATATGTTGGTGGCACTGTAAGTCTATGTCAAATTCGAAGTTAGCAGGTTAGGTTTTGCGTCAGTTTTGACACAGACTGACCTAAAACCTAACCTGCTAACCTCAAATTTGACATAGACTCACAGTGCTACCAACATATTAGCAACTACTATGGATACATTTTTGATGTCACTTGATCTTTTATTTTCGAGTAAAATTTAAATTTTACTTTTTATGTCTCGCTACGATTTTCTTGCCGAATCTACGTTCTAGCATTAATTCATGTCCGGCAATTTTCTTATAGTGCACAGAACAACGTAATCGGCCCTCGCGTACCTCTCGTGCCGATTAATACGTTGTTTCTGTGCACTCGAAAAAATTACCGGAAAGAATTAATGCTCTTATAAGATTATAAGTAATAACAGCTTCGTAACCATATCTATCAATTTGAGTTATGAAAATACATTTATTTGCAACCATATATGTAATGTTAACATTACTGACCTCATTTGAGTGTGGAAAGTAGTACATTTCCGCCCGCTACTTCCCGCACTCACTTCCCGCACTCGAGTGTGGGAAGTGAGTGCGGGAAGTACATTCCCGACCGCTGTGTAGGTAGGGACACTGGGAATATCATTTATCCATTCATGCGCGTCACAACCTGTCGTATCATAATATAATAATTTTTCCAATTATTGTTTAGAATAAAGTGGTTGCCAATAAAATAGTATACATACCACGGTGAAAAGTTTCATTCCTGTCTCGAGATAAAGTTGACCTCGACGCTACGCGTCTCGGTTAACTACTTAATCTCTCGACAGGAATGAAACACTTTCCACCTCGGTATGTAATATACTATTTATTTACAACCATATATGCAATAAGGTGATTACTGACTTTTAAAAAGTTGGAAAATGAGCTATTATCAACGTTTAAACTTTCCAACCGGTCGAAAAAGTGGTTGTCGTGGCAGCGGTTGGAAAGTAATCAAATGCCGACCGCTGTCTAGGTAGAGAGACTGGAAATGTCATTCATTCATGTGCTTCACAACCTGTTGAATCATAATATAATAATATGTTTTCCAATTAGTGTTTAGAATAAATTGGTTGTGAATAAAATAATAATAATAAGTTTTATTCCCAAAATAAAACAAAATAAAATAGTATACATATCACCGTGAAAAGTTTCATTCTTGTCTCGAGATAAAGTTGACCTCGACGTTTCGCGTCTTGGTTAACTACTTAACCTATCAACAGTAATGAAACTCTTTCCACCTCGGTATGTAATATACTATTACCAAGTTAAAAGATTAAATAGATTATCTTGATTGATGGCAAGAGCAAAAACTATTTTGTCATTTAAGTGTTAAATGCCAATTTAAAACTTTTCGTTTTTTTGAATGCAAAGACTGTTAGCACCTTTTAGGAAGGAGTATTTTTTACCTTAAGTTTTGTCAAAGTATGCGCCCCTCACAAGATATTCGCTATTGACGAAACCCTCTGTACAAATAGGCGGCAAACATAAAAATCAATTACATGCATAGGAGTATGTAAATTTACTTATCTTTTGGTTTAAGAACTTTTTAGTTATATTTATTTTTTGTGTTTCAGACTCAGCTATTATACCTAGTAGGGGTGAAACACCACACAAGTCGATCTTCTTGCAAATGGAAAAGCTGATAAGAGCAGAAGCGGCAACATTTTATTCTGGCCTGGGGAAAAAGAAAAAGTTGCCATTTTACAGTCTAATTTTATTTGCAGTTACGCGAAAAAAAAAAGAAAATTTTCTATAAATATGGTTTTGAATGGATTGCAACATCCAGTAGATCTGAACTGTTGGGATTACTTCACTTTTTGGAAGCATTAAGCCAGTAAATACTAAATTTATGTTAACTGGAACTTTTTTAATTGCTGTGATATGTAGAACGCACCCCCAAAATAATTTGCACCTCTTAGAAAAACACCCAGACGTTCTTGTAATTATAACGACTCACCACAAGGGTTCTTTGTATGAAAAACATGATTTTTTGAGCAGATTGATGTGACCTTCTACATAAGACACTATGGCGCACTTATTCAAACATAAATAAATATTATATGTTAAATAAGTAGTATAATTGTTCGCTAACCGTTGCGTCAGAGGGTGTCACTCCTAAGGAAGCATTTCCGGAACTATATTTCCTCTTTTTCTTTTCCTGCAGAATCAGTACCTACATCTAATTTTCGTCGGAAATTTGGAAACAGTCCGTAGTTATTGGCACCAGAAACAAAGCCTATTTGATTTTCTAATTTAATTTTTACTTCCCTCGTCTAAAAGACGAAGGAAATATTGTAATCACGAAAAACTCACCTTCCGAAATTTCTTCAGATCTTCACGTTTCAGATTGCCTAGATGACAAAAAACAGGTTTTCTCAATTCCGTCTGTCTGTCTGTCTGTCTGTCTGTTGGCAGTATAGCTCAAAAAGTATTTGTCGGGGAAAGACGATATTTTGCATACATATTATATATCTACCTGGAATGAAACCGATACAATTTCATACAAATATATTCAGGGTGAGCACCTTAAAAAAATAAAATTTGTTTATATTTGCGTTAAGTGGGAAATAGATTAAAGTAGTAATTTGCACATAGATCAGGCCTTACACTTGACGAAAATTTAACCCAACAAATACAAGATAAGGTCGCAAAAAATTCAAAAAATTGCCACTATACCACCCTTCGCTTAAATACACCCGCGCATCGCACACATCAGCGAGCCTGCATAGCGCAGTTAAATCTATCTGACTATCGACGATTGTATCCGCAGATGATGTTGATCGAATTCCTCCTCGGTAATTTTTAAAATTTGATAATTGCTTTAATTTGCATAAGCAAGTGTTAAGATATTGTTACATCTATTTTCCTTAGATTTTTAGGCCGCGAGCCGCATAACTGCGTAAATTCCAAACCTTGAAATAGACGGGAAACACATATTTGGGCGAGGCATGGACGTATATCGTAAAAACTATTGCACATAAATATAGACATCCTGGGTATGATATGTGAAAAATGAATAAAGAAATGTTTAGTGAAAGAATTATCTGCATTGGTTTATTGATGTAAAAAATATAATTAATTTTCTTAAGACATGCCCGGCGTGAAGGTTAAGCCAGCTGAAACCCGACGATAGCAACAGTTCTCCGTAGAGTAGTAAGGAATTGGTCGGTAGCATTTGTTCGCAGTCGCAAGCGCCGCGGTTCAAATCCCTCCGGTAATAGATTTTTTATAATTTGAAAATTTATTTAATTTATTAGTAACGTGAAGATAAATTTACTCCTAACTTAATTTTATTTTAAAAATTATTTAGTGTCACAATGTCGAAGAGGAAAGCCTGGGTAAAGCCTTTTATAGATTTTTTAACTTGCTACTGCTGCTAAGGCAACATTAACTTTTTCTAATGAATTTCCACTGCTTGTTTTATTTGGTATTATATTACAGTAACACAATGCTTGGTGTATGTGAAAAAGCTTATAATTGAAAAAAGAAGCAAGTACACTTCAAATTAATGCATATTATGTATTTTTTTCAGACGCTAGTAGGCACAGACACCCCGCTTCTACTGATGTGGAAATCAGGAAATCGGTAGCTCTATATCTAGAGAATTCTAAAGATAGAATGATAAGGCAGAATGCAATGTAATATATATTTGTACAGAATAAATATTAATAAATGTTGTTGACAATTTGTGTAACAATTTTAATGTAGAATATAATTTTACTATGTTTCTTATACCTACATAGTAAAATAGACTGCGTTATATAAAAAGCAAATAGTACTAATCACAGTTTTTTTAACACTTTACTCAAAATGGCAATATAAGTGAACTTAAAATTATCAGTATTATGTCAGAATGTAAATTATATAATTTAATGTAACAGTATCTTTATAGGGCACTGATAGCCTAGCTGCTGGTGCGCCATTAACCAGCTAAATCAATACATAAAAACAGTTTTTCAGTACCAACTGAGCATTAAAAAACATCTAATAAAAAACATATTTGATAGTGCAAAGAGACATAAACAGAATATTTAACAAAGAATGTTGTTTCGATACTCTGTCATATAAATCGGAGTAATAATTATTGGCTATCGAGCGATTCTTTTAGTGAAATATTGAAAATTGAGTTTTTTGTTTTCTTCAAATATTAAAAAAAAAGTTGATTGTAAGGACATAATTCAGAGAATAACACGTATAGCCTCACACTTATTCTTTAAATATTGGAATATTTGAAGAAATGAAAACGTGATTTTCAGTTGTTTTTCAAGATATTTCAAGAAGTACCCAGCAAATTACAAATCAGTAAACGGCATCTCAAAAAGCTTAAATTATGCAACTTGTCTAATTTAACCAGTCTCATTTCTCCTACTGTTATCAATTTCCCAATAACAAGCGAGATGAATAAAATCGCGCGAGATACTCAGTTTAGATGGTTTGGTAATATACGGTGTACATCTTATTAAAAATAAATAACAGATATTTGTACGATATATAGAGGAGATCTAGGCGACTGGCATCTAGAGAATACTCTTTGCCAATAGAGTGTATACACATTTTACAAATATTATTAAGCGGATAATGGTGAGATATATTCAGATGTGCACGGTTAACATACCTATAGAGCACATTGGTTGCTAATATAGTGCGGATATTTGCATGATAGCTCCAGCAGATGTGGAAAGTGCTTCAATGAGCTTAAAAAGGGTATATGTTATATAAATCTAAAACAAATAAGTCCTTAATACTGAGTGAATTACATATTTGGAAGAACTATTTACTTTGGTCGATATTCAGAATAATTAATATGTGACAGGAATCATTTACTTGACTTTTCACTTTGACAGTTGTCGAAATGTCATAATTATAAATAATATTTTATTTCATACTGATGTCAAAAATGGCATTTTTCGGATTATTTAGTGTACAAAAAATGGAACATTAAAGTCTTAGTACTTTAAAGTAAAATATTAAAGTTCAAGTACTTTAAAACTTATTTATGGTACTAAAAATGGAACATCAAAGTCTTAGTACTTTAAAGTAAAATATTAAAGTTCAAGTACTTGAAAATTATACATCAGTTGTTGACATAAAATTTGAAATGATTTACGTTTTATTTAAAATGCATTAAACTTGCAGTACGAAATAAACCGTTGTATTCACCACGAACAAAAAGTGTTTTTAAAGGTCCTCGCAAGTAATTCCGTCCTCGGCTAAACAACTTTCTCGTCCTTTAAAATGTCACTTTTCGTTCTAGATAAATAAACTACTATTTCTTGTGTGTTGATTAACTATCATTAAATTAATTTGAATATGCATGGAGCTAACTTGACTTGAGTAGTCATTTCTCAAAGAGCTAGAAAAAGAGAAGTAAAATAAAATAGAAATTTTATAAAAGGGCATATATCTAACATTAACTTATTAAAAGAAAGCGTTATTTTAATACAAGAGTAAGATCACATAAGCTTCAATAATTGAAAAGCTACCTGACTTAATTAAATTGAATAAACTAACAGCACCGAGAGGAGGTGTATAGCATAGCAATATATATTTATTTTTGAATGTAGATAGTTTACGGTAGATCGTTATGCGAGAACTATCTACTTAACTTCGTATTGTAATTTAATCATTAAAGGCATATTTTTTTATTAAGTTTATAGACCCAGACCAGAAATGATGTCCATATTCTTTGATGTTGCATACAAGCCTGAGAGTGAGCCAATAAATTATTTCGATTAACGAAAGAAGGGAAAATCCTATAAACAGAGCAAGTAACCCTCCGCAGTGCGCTAGAAATTCTGAAACTCCATATAATTCATGTCTCTCCGATGTGATAAATTGACGCCGCTTGAACATGAAGTCTACTTTAGTGACTCTCATCCTGAAATTAGAATAAAAGAATTTAAGAATTTGAGAAGAACACAAAAGGATTGAAGAAGTATTGATTGCAATATCGTTTTGAATTTGACGCACAACTAGATTCAATAGATCACAAAATCTGAGCATACGTTGCAAACTAAAGTGAAAAACAAAGCAAATGTTTTCATTTTAAAATATTTAATTTTCTAACGCAAGTGATAATATACAGGGTGGTTGCTTTTTCATTGCCCAGCTTATATCTTCGTTAAAAGTTTCTGAGCTGTATTTTATCTATAACATAGTGAACATAGTAAGTTTTCATTGCCTACTGGTTTTTGGAAAAAATTACCAACTTTGGTTTTTCAAACAGAACATTCTGTATTTTAATTGAAAATTGAAAAGCTTATAAAGTTCTGAATACAGTCACAATTTCACTTTTTTCATTTAAGCTTCATTTGTGGGCTCCGAGATCACCTGATATTTCGATATTAGACTTTTTTGTTTGGGATTTTCTAATAAACAAAGTTTACAATACTGTGTCTGATGTACTAGACGACCTAAAAAATAAAATTCGTTTAGTGGCATAAGTAATTATCCCTGAAATTTTACGTAGATGCCGACACCATATACTGAGAAGAGATCAGTTATGCATTGCTAACAATGGTGGGCACTTTCAACAATTTATTCAGTAGTGTTAGTTTTTGATATTGTGTTTTTGTTTTAGTTTATTTCGTGTGGTTGAAATTGTGCAATAAATGTAATGTTCCCGTTTATCATTAAAGGTCACATTTTCAAAGCAAACTTAAAGAACTTCCTTTTTCTTACAATTACGACATTATCTATTGCTATTATGATCGTTACGTTATAGATACAATTGGATTAAGAAACTTTCTCTTTGATTTTTTCTTGTATCTCTAATATTACTGAAGATATAAGCTGTGTAACGAAAAACCAACCACCCGGTATAATTCAATCTTAAGTTAATGCGCTATTAGCGCGAAATAGCTATCCTTCCTAGTGCTGAATTTCAACTTTCCTAGAGTTTGTGAAGGGTTAAAGTTTTTTGAGCGGTGCTACCAATACTTCATTTTTTAGTTTTAGTTTATTTCGTATTGTTGAAATTGTGCAATAAATGTAATGTTCCCGTTTATCACTAAAGGTCACATTTTCAAAGCAAACTTAAAGAACTTCCTTTTTCTTACGATTACGACATTATCTATTGCTATTATGATCGTTACGTTATAGATACAATTGGATTAAGAAACTTTCTCTTTGATTTTTTCTTGTATCTCTAATATTACTGAAGATATAAGCTGTGTAACGAAAAACCAACCACCCGGTATAATTCAATCTTAAGTTAATGCGCTATTAGCGCGAAATAGCTATCCTTCCTAGTGCTGAATTTCAACTTTCCTAGAGTTTGTGAAGGGTTAAAGTTTTTTGAGCGGTGCTACCAATACTTCATTTTTTAGTTTTAGTTTATTTCGTATTGTTGAAATTGTGCAATAAATGTAATGTTCCCGTTTATCATTAAAGGTCACATTTTCAAAGCAAACTTAAAGAACTTCCTTTTTCTTACAATTACGACATTATCTATTGCTATTATGATCGTTACGTTAAAGATACAATTGGATTAAGAAACTTTCTCTTTGATTTTTTCTTGTATCTCTAATATTACTGAAGATATAAGCTGTGTAACGAAAAACCAACCACCCGGTATAATTCAATCTTAAGTTAATGCGCTATTAGCGCGAAATAGCTATCCTTCCTAGTGCTGAATTTCAACTTTCCTAGAGTTTGTGAAGCGTTAAAGTTTTTTGAGCGGTGCTACCAATACTTCATTTTTTAGTTTTAGTTTATTTCGTATTGTTGAAATTGTGCAATAAATGTAATGTTCCCGTTTATCACTAAAGGTCACATTTTCAAAGCAAACTTAAAGAACTTCCTTTTTCTTACAATTACGACATTATCTATTGCTATTATGATCGTTACGTTATAGATACAATTGGATTAAGAAACTTTCTCTTTGATTTTTTCTTGTATCTCTAATATTACTGAAGATATAAGCTGTGTAACGAAAAACCAACCACCCGGTATAATTCAATCTTAAGTTAATGCGCTATTAGCGCGAAATAGCTATCCTTCCTAGTGCTGAATTTCAACTTTCCTAGAGTTTGTGAAGGGTTAAAGTTTTTTGAGCGGTGCTACCAATACTTCATTTTTTAGTTTTAGTTTATTTCGTATTGTTGAAATTGTGCAATAAATGTAATGTTCCCGTTTATCATTAAAGGTCACATTTTCAAAGCAAACTTAAAGAACTTCCTTTTTCTTACAATTACGACATTATCTATTGCTATTATGATCGTTACGTTAAAGATACAATTGGATTAAGAAACTTTCTCTTTGATTTTTTCTTGTATCTCTAATATTACTGAAGATATAAGCTGTGTAACGAAAAACCAACCACCCGGTATAATTCAATCTTAAGTTAATGCGCTATTAGCGCGAAATAGCTATCCTTCCTAGTGCTGAATTTCAACTTTCCTAGAGTTTGTGAAGGGTTAAAGTTTTTTGAGCGGTGCTACCAATACTTCATTTTTTAGTTTTAGTTTATTTCGTATTGTTGAAATTGTGCAATAAATGTAATGTTCCCGTTTATCACTAAAGATCACATTTTCAAAGCAAACTTAAAGAACATCCTTTTTCTTACAATTACGACATTATCTATTGCTTAAGTGAAAAAAGTAAATATGTGCCTGTATTCAGCATTTTATAAGATTTTCAATTTTTAAGTAAAATACAGTGTTTCATTTGAAAAACCAAAGAAGGGAATTTTTTCCAAAAACCAGTAGGCCATGAAAAATTATTATGATCATTATGTTATAGATACAATTGGGCTAAGAAACTTTTTCCTTTGATTTTTTCTTGTATCTCTAATATTACCGAAGATATAAGCTATGTAACGAAAAACCAACCACTCTCCCCAAGTTAAAGGCAGTTGTTCGTCATGAAAGATGTCCTTGTATTCCTCACACAGGTTCCTAATTAGAGTAATTTCTTTATCGGTTAGGTGTTTTAATCTTAAGTTTTTCAAGTTTTCTCTCTGAATTTTGTTAACATTGACTGGAACATTATTAATATTGTTAACTGGTATAGGTTTCTTAATTGGTTCAACTTGTATCAAGTTTAACGGTTTCGATATTTTTAAAATTTTTTGCTTTTCGTCTTTGTTTAACATTGTTGTTAATGCTTGCTGATTTTGAACTTGTACTAACGCTGTTGGTATTTCTATGTCAGGTCCAAAATTCTGATGTTCCAAAATTCCTTGTTGTAGTTTAGTATTTACGGGTATTTGCACTACAGTTTCCGTTCTTGGTTGAAGTGTTAGTGTACAACACACGTTTTCTTGAATTTCAATATGATAAATTTGTATTCTAGCTGTTGGGGTCACTATCATGTAATTTTTTAAATCAATTGTGGCTCCTAACTGTTTCAAAAGATCGAGTCCTATTAAACCGTCGTATTTAAGTAAATATACTTTATGATAGCCCTGTTTTTTAAATGTGGGAGGTAACGGAATGTTAGCAACTTCATTATGATAGCTAGTATTATGCGCTGCTTGTATAGCAAATGGTTCTATACAAATTGGCATACTATTTGTAAATTAAATTTGGATTTATTAAAGTTCGTGCAGATCCAGTGTCAATCATTAATTTAGTTAAGTTCCGGAATGATAATATAGGGAAGGTGTACATTTTATTTTACATTTAACGACATTACGTCGGTGGTGTTCTCGCAGGGTCCATGGAAAAATCCTGATGGTAATTACTATTCGGTGTTTCTTCTGGGTCTAAATAATTAGCTTCCTGTTGGTACTCTTCATAGCCTTCATAGTCTGGTTGACAATTTTGGATTGTTTGAGCGTCGATTTCGAATGGATTTTCGAAGTTTGGCTCTTCTTCTGGTGTGTCGTGGTAAAATAATTCTTCTGATGTAAAAGTTGGTCTCGGCTGGGAATAACTAACTCGCCAAAGTTGCCTAGTATTTCCGGAGCTTATGGGCATTGGTGTTGGCTTGGGTTGTGGTAAATTTCGGGGTTTGAATACATTTGTATTTTGCCTTTGTTGATTTCCAAATTGTTGAATAGATGTTTGTGCATTTACTGTAGCTGGGTAAACAATTTCGGCTGTTGTGGGAAATTTGGTTGTTGGTTACCAAATCCAGTAAAGCATGAGTTTCGTGGTAGCAATCTTGAATATCCAAATTGTGACAATTGTCTGGGTATGGGCTGCGATATCGCTGCTAGAACTGGCATGATAAAAATCCTCTGGTAAATTGCGGCTTATAAAAATTGTTAGGAGCTTGTTGTCTTGGTTTCTGGGTTCTTAAAGTTGATGGATATCTCTGCTGTGTAAACTTTTTCACATAATTTATGTTTTCCTCGGCTAGTACATAAGTTAATGCCTTTTCTACGGTGTCAGGTCGTTGCACTCTTGTTAGCGATTCTAGTGGTTCACGTAGTCCGGTTAAGGTGGCGATTTACTCTTACGAAATTTAACTTAAAATTGCGGTTATCATGACTTCACTCGAGAGCAGGCAGTGCGATTAATAGTGAACCAAATTGAATCTACAATATACGAAAATAAGCAGAAAGATTCAAGGAAGGTGCCCTCCGTATTTAAAATTTAGTTTATAAATCACGGCTTTGACTAAAAAATATAAATAAAGTGGATTTTTGAACGTGAAATTCGACGATTTATTTCTGTAAGAAATACTCTTCAAACAGTAAAACAAAATGGGGGGCCATAATCTCTAGAGTTTTAACTATAACATACTAAAAATTCAAATAATTTGAACCAGAAGTTTAGCAGATGACCGAGAAGCAACATATACTTGTAATAGCTCATCGTGAGTAAATTTTGTGTTGGCAATTTAAGCTTTGATACGTGTTTCTCTGCTAAAAAATAGTTCAGCCTCTGTAAGATAGGTGGCGCTACTGCTAATGACGTAATTCAAACTCGAATTGGAATATGCATAAACATGCAACTTGATATTTTTAGACAACCACAATCTTGGGCCCGATAACGACAACGGGGTGGAAAATAGTAGTAAAACTATGAGAGTTACATAAATATCACTTATATAAAAGTTGTAGGTAGGGTGATCAATATTGACATTTTGACCCGAAGACTTCGGGTTATCAACAAAATTCTTCGGGTTAACTAGAGGTTCATATTTAAAAGTTCCAGAGCAAAAGTAGAAAGTGGGTAAAGTGCCAAAATATAATTTTAGAAATTATTTTAAATTTTCTCCACAAAAATTTAGTTTCTTCGCGGTTTACTTAACTTCTCAGATACATTGGATTGGATTTGTATAGTCTACCCAATTATAAATACTGAGAGCTGCTAAGATTTTATTTTACATAATTAGTGTTAAGCAATAAATATTAATTATTAATAGCATGCCATGTACAAGTGTTCCAAAGAAAGTTTTGACATATGACTATTGATGAGGCCGGAATTATTTTATGCGATTTCAGAAATATAAAATAATTTTTGGAATCGTATTTATAATGTACTTAACAAACTATTTCACTTTGATCTTTTTCATTGATTTTATCCCCCCCACCCAATTTATTTTTCTTCGTGTCAGCATCGGCGGAATGTAGGTAACCTTAGTTGTAGGAGCAAAGGTGGTGCACATTACTGAAATACTTTTGATTATACAGCAGGCGCGTAGGAGCCGCGGGGGCCACGCGGGCCAATGGCCCTCTCAAATAATTTTTGGAGGGGCCTGGCCCCCTCAAAAATATATGTTTCTAGTTTCATCATAATTTATAATTTTACGTATTTCTTGCAACCACTAACATGAACATATATGAACTTGAATTGTAATTAAAACCCGCATCTGTAAATCGCCTTATTTTTTATTGCCGCCGAGTGAACGATATTAAATTTCACTATTCCAGAAAGTAATCGGTGTGGTCGGATATAATTGAAATGAGACTACTATAACAACACTTTTCTTATCGGGTATTTGCCGTGCAACTGCAAGGTTATTGTTTCCAAAAGATGCCTACTATTAAGATTTTAACCGCCTTTTTGAACAACCGATTGTCGCGGGTTTGATAATAGTTATTTACTATACAAGTGGGATAACAGCATCATTAATATACGTGTGTGTAAGTTACAAACGAGTGCGTAGCACGAGTTATGTAAGTTCACAAGTATATTAATGATGCATTATCACACATGTATTGTACAAAATTTTATCTACGACTGCCTAAAATGGAAAAAAGTGCATTAAGAGAAATGCCAGATGTCATTTTCAAAAATATTTTAGTAGGCAAATGTCATTATGTCATTCATTTGACACTATTTCAGTTACGCAATGAAGTCATTACACAACTCAGTTGCGTAATGGAACCATTACATAACTGAGTGGTGTAATGAGCTTCATTACCTAACTGAAATAGTGTCAAATAAGTGACGTAATGCGTTACTTATCCCGCTGGAGTAGATAAAATACATTTATTGATTTATTATGTGGAACATTAGTAGGTGCTTTACCAACTAGAATTTCTGATTTTGGTACAGGTTTCTAAATGATAGTTTCTTAATTGAATTTATTTTTGTATTTGTGTTTTATTATTTTTAATCTTTATTTATACCCTTTTTATTTTTCGGAAACTCGTTTCTATATTTATTTAAGTTTGCTTATTCATGTGTATTCTTTGCTTATGTGAAAATCTGATAATAAACATTGTTCATTGTTTAATTAATTTTTTTATGGTACAGTGTTTTTTAAAATAAAATAGCACTTATTAAGTAACCAGTGACTATACAATATACTATTATAGTATAAAACTAAAAATTGATAATCAGGAAATCAGAAATATTATAGCTCGTATTAATGGATCAAGTTAGAAGTGTAAGTCTTTATTGAAAATAGAATGGCCCCCGCAGTCTAGAAAACGCTCCTACGCGCCTCTATACAGGGTGCCTCAAAAAAGCGCGGCAAATAAAACTTACTTTTTTTATGGAATTCCCTATATTTAGGCAGCTTGAAGGTTTTGAATTGACTCGTAATGAAATAGACTATTCTTTATTTAACTGTAGTTTATATCTTTACACTTAATGCAAATAATGTAACAGATTTAGTTTTTTGCATAGTGATGACAAAAGTGGTTTTTTTTAACGAAAAGTCGTTAAGAAAGCGTCACTTCTTTAAACAAAAAATTATAAAGAAAAGTAAAGTTTTTTAACTGTAAACAAAACTGCGTTTGAAAGACAAATATTGGCTGGTATCATCTGCTAATTTATAAATGGCAAAATGAATCGTCTGCGTTGTAAAATTCGACGATTTTGTAGCCATTTATCATTTGTACTGCCATTCAACCGCAAACCGGGATCGCTTTGTTAAATTAACACCTTACAAGAAAGCAGACACTGTTAACATTTCCTGAAGAATGCCTTCACAATCATTGATGACCTAGAGTTGTAAAAACAGTTGTTTCCCAGCCGGATCATTTTAATGAAAACAGCATGTTTTTTATTAAAAAAAAAAATAATGTTTTTTTTTCGTATGAAAATGATCAATTAATTAAGCTTTCCTGTCGTGTTTTTAAATATTAGCTATGAATTTTTTTAAATAAAAAAATGGTTTACGAAAGGCAACACTGTTTTCTTTATTTATAAGGGTCTGATTACCTGTGCACTATTTTATGCTAACATTCGTCTTACTTTATTTAGTCTAACCATAGATTGTGCTCTTTTTGTTTTTTTTTGCGTTTTCCATAACATGGTCTTGCTTTGCCCATAATTGAAAACTAGAGATAATTAAGTGTGTTAGTGTTATAATAATTTATTAGGGTCAGGTTGGGTAAATGTGCAAACACGTAACGATTAGCGTAAAAGGAAAAGAATGCTATATTTAATTAAAAATCAATTTATTGTAAAACTGTAGTTCTAAGCGCTAGTATTTGACATTCAGTTTAGCTCAGAAAATATAGAAATACGAATGTATGAAATTTTGTACTGTTCATGAATTATTTTCGGAATCGGTGTAAAAATATGCAAATTGAATTTCTCATTTTGTTGTATAACCATTTTATTACAACTGTTTTAGTCACAACTGAAATAACTCAACGAAACTAATGTCAAGTTTTACTGATCTGCCAAATGTAGAACGAACACAGCTATTGCTAAAGTTATAATAGGTATACCTGAATTTTTGAGCCCGTGCGTGCACGTCATAACATATTGATGACATCATCTCCTAGTATGTTTATATGACCCTTATACAGTCACTAAAAGTACGTTGTTTGACACAGACTGATGCAAAATATAACCTGCACATTTCGGATTTCACATAGCTTGGCAATGCTACCAACAAGGTGAATATGTAATTTTTTATCGTCTAGAGTGTCTAGACGATAAAATTGCATTTTAACGTGAAGTAAAAGGTAGATAAAATACAACTTTAACAGTTAGAATTTAATGAATATATTAAATTAATATTTTAAAGATGAAAGAAAAAACCACAACAGGAAAACTAAAGACAACATCATATTAATTTACATAATTACAATTAATGTAAAATTAAGTGACCAAACTACCTCAGAAAACCAGCACTTTGAAAACTTGAATGATGTAGCTTGTGTGAAATGAATTGGCGCACTTCAGGTATACGGATAAGGCGCATTTTCCTATAACTGATACTTTGCTTGCTCGCTGTATATGTTATTTATCTGTTGAGGCTACTTATAACAGGTACTCTGCAGGTATTTATGTAAGTTTTCGGACCCAACTTAAAATCAATTAAAAATACAATTTTGCTCGATTTATTTTAGTAAAAACATTGTATTGAGTACCACATGAAATAACGAATAAATTGACTATAATAGTAAAATAATTTACATATTTTTACAAAGAATAATAATTGGAATTTCGCAGTATTTTAACAACTAAATCAAATAAATCATTTCAGTATAATTTTAAAATAACTAAAACATTAAATTTTATAGACAACACAAATCCAATAAAGCAGATCATAAATGTAACTTAATACAGACACAAGTTTAGAGAGTGGAAAACAATAAACGCAAGTAGTTAAGAAAAACAATGAGTTAAAAATACAACATTAGTATGGTATTAAACAATTACTGGAATAGGACAGATATTTGCAACGTTTCATCTTTAAGTATCTAGACACTTCTTCAGGCTAAACATGGATTTACATGTAATTAATGAATTTAATTTAAAAGAAGCTTTTAGATATTAAGAAGCAAAACATTGCTGTTTTTTTATTTCTCCATTAATTACACAATCTGCCATAGATTATTTGGCAATAAGTATTTTATAGGATTTGGTGTAAGCACTGATGATTAAGAGGTAACACGTGGGGCAGAATTCCAGCGAAATCTCCCTTTACATTATTTTAATATGTAATGTATGGGTTATGAAAAGAATATACTATTTGTCAAAAGTAATTTACAGTTACAGTTAAAATCTTGTAGGTAAATCAGATGGCTTAAAACATTTAAGTCTTTTGGGTTCATTATTATCTTCCATAAGGTACTGCACAGAATCGTTGAGGTGATCGGTCAGTCTGTCTTTGTATCTCGCACTAAAATTTTTAATTTCACTTTTCACTGTGGGAATTTGTAGATCACTTAAAATCACATTATTACCATGGCGCGTCAACGATCATTCTTAGTACTTTATTTTGGAACCGATAAAGCATTGCCAAATTGGAAGTAGCTGCAGTACCACACAGGGAGATCCCATAAGTCCATATTGGTTTAAGAACTATTTTGTAAATTAAGTGTTTATTTTCCAATGATAGTTTAGATTTTGTGCCGATGAGCCAGTATAACTTTTGGAGTTGAAGGCCGAGTTGCTTACGCTTGGTGAATATGTGGGTTCTCCAGGTTAGTCTCCTATCAATGTGTAGACCCAGATATTTGACTGCCTCTGAGTGTGGTAGTTGGTGTCCATTGAGTGTTATTGGAGGGCAATTTTCTTTTTTCATAGTGAAGGTTACGTGTTGGAACTTAGCTTCGTTCACTCTGATTCGCCATTTGTTGGCCCACCATTGGATTTTGTTGAGATGAGCTTGGAGATACTTTGAGGCGGCTTGTGGATTGATGTGAGAGGCTAGAATGGCCATGTCGACTGCGTAGATCGCTGATGTTGTTAGACGCGATGTGCGTAGGTCAGCAGTGTATATTAAATATAAGATGGGACCCAATGCGCTGCCCTACGGTACGTCAGAGGAGATAGGGTGTAATGTTGTATTTTCGTATTTGTATTTTATCAAAAAGTGCTTGTTTGTTATGTATGAGCTCAGAAGTTCAAACATCTGGTAGGGTAGGTATTGTTTGAGCTTGTGGCATAAGCCTTGATGCCAAACTCGGTCGAAAGCTTGTTTTACATCCAAAAACACTGCAGAGCAGTATCTTTTTCCTTCCAAGTCTCTGTATATCTTGTCCGTTATTCTGTGCACCTGCTCAACGGTACCATGTTGTTTACGGAAACCAAATTGATGGTTAGGGATTAGTTCTTGGTCGTCTAAAATTGGCATTAATCTATTCAGAATCAATTTTTCAAGGACCTTTGACAGAATGGGAGTAGGCTTATGGGCCTGTATGATGTAATTTTCGTTGGTGGTTTACCAGGTTTCATAATCATGATTATTTGCGTTGTTTTCCATTGACTTGGGAAGTGCCGGATTCTGAGGATAGAATTATACAGATGTGTAAGGGCTTGTATAGCTTTAGTTGGTAATTGTTTGATAATTGTCCCAGCGATCAGGTCATATCCTGGAGATTTCTTTATGTTGATCTTTGGCATCTTCATTCGGGAGTTGACAAGGGAAGGGTGTAAACACTTTGGTGAGATATTCAGCAAAGGCATCGGCCTGTATTCCTTGATTTTAATGTTGACTAAGGAGTTTTTTTAGATGTTTGCTGGCCCTATTATACTCTCGTTTGTCGAGGTCCGATCTGGTAAGTTGCCATCGTTGCCTGAGGCGGCGTTTTTCGGCTATTTTGTCCTTTATGATGATAGGTGTATTAACTTACTATTTTGAACCATGGTGTATACAGTATACAGATTTGCAGGTCTGCGAAATAGAACAGACTGTTCGTATGCTTAAATTTAAAGCATTGGCAACTCTCTGTAACACCAAACCATTAGAAAGTTGGTCATTATATTACGAATTATTATATTAGAGGTGTAATTTACTTACTTGTCTCACAGCAGTTAGCGGTATAAGTGCACCATCGTTGTCTCTTTCTCGTTCAAAATACCTTATCAAAGCGGCAACAAGCTCTTTTGACCTTCTGGGTAAGGCTGTCGACATTTTAGCTTAAAGATCCCTATACGTTTCCAGCAACTAAACTCTTCCCCAAAGTAAGTAATTTGTAGCAGCGGAAAAACAACAATGTTCGTTATGACAACAACGGATTTTTAAAATGCAAACTAAACTATATGTCACTGTCAACACCTGTCAAAACCACTATAACAAATAAGTCGTTTTAAAAAGCGACATGCGTACGTGTTAATTCCCTGAGCAGAACTTGAAAACACAAAGTACCCCGACGTATTATAGTTTCTGCTATTGTTCATGGAAATTATGAAATATTAAAACAAAAAATGTACGGCTATAGCAATATATGAAGCTATATTATTAGCAAAAGCAATATTAATCATTATTTTATTGAAAAAAAGAGTAGTTTTATATTTTTCAAATGTTGGTACTGAAAACCTTACTAAAAGGCGGATTGATGACGTGCACGCACGGGCTCAAAAATTCAAGTATACAAAATAATATGAATGTCATAACAACTACCCTAATAAAATACTAAAACAACTTAAAACAAATTAGTTTGGAATAAACTGTTATAATCCTTGCTAATTATATAAACTCCAACCACAAGTTCACCAGACTGCAAAGATTCACATCGGGCGTGTGGTCGCTTAAATTTTATCGATCGATAAGAAGCTAGCCAAAACAATTACATGTGCCATTAGCCGGCAACGTCCCGCCCCCCGCGGCCACCTGACCATCAGAAGTGTTTAAAATTATGCCACTGACACATTCATTTAGACTGGTTGCAAACCTAACACCCTACATTTGAGGTGCATGCTTTTCAAGACGAGAGAGCACCACTTACTAAGTAAATTTTAAGATCGTCAGATTTTCGCGACTAAATCGCCACCTTAAGTAGGCTTTTAAAGTAAGTTGATCGTAGAGATCACCTTTGATTTTTCTAGTGCCGAAATTTAAACAAAAAAAACTTTATTTTATTTCCACACTGAGCAATTATACAATGTCTTTACATAAAGAATGCTGCATAACAACTGACTTAATTCTAATTGAAATCTGTCTACAAGCAAGCAAGCAAGTTGATAAGATAAGGAAATGACACCTCATAAGATTATCAAAGCCTGCCTTATCTGTCCCACGTACCGAATGAAGAAAAGGACTTTCAAAACGTGTTGTACACGTAGTTTTTTTGCATAGTGATCTCTTGGTTGAAATTTAGTCGAAAAGGACTACGGAATTGACAACTGTCGAGTTGACATTTCAATAAAATAGTTAAAAAAAGTGTAAATTTTTTCACGATTTATGCGTTAAAAAAGTGGAACTTTCAATACGATTTTTCATTAAAAATAGACGACTTTCACGATCACTATGCAAACCAGGTACATTGCAAAATGTCGACCAACTAGTGGGGCTCAATAAAGAGAATATTGCACTAGTTAAAACCAAATTGTATTTCAACTTTATAATAGCCAGGCAACCAATCAACATGAAACCTAACAGCACTGAAAAAATAATAACCCCGAGCATATATACCAACACAATTCAATCTAGTGATCATTCTTGTTGAAGACATACTCGTGTAGTTGGAACGTTAAACCTTACCAGTTGTTCCTGAAAAACGTTAAAAAACTTCAAGTAAGCATTTAAATGTACGGCTTCAGCTGTTTTAGTCAATTTTGAAGAATGTGACTGCCATTTTGGGCAATTACACGACTACAATGGTTTTCCTAGAATTTCGCCATTTGGATTTCCATATGAAAAAATATGGACGATATTTACCATAATAGATTTTTTTCTAATTGGTTTCATACTTTTCTGCATTTTTCCTTTAAAAACCAATAGCGTGTGTTCTCCACAACATAACCTTGGGACGCAGACGTCAGTGAAATGACAGATAGAAGACAATATTTCTTTTGGACCTCGCACAAATTAATCCTTTTTTTATTCGAATTTGGTATACGATTGCACGTAAACGCTAATTTTAGGGCACTTACCCGGGAAATTCGCTGGCATTAATTTTGAATGATTCGACATATTTGTTCCAATCAATGTATGCTTGAGAAGATTCCACATTGTAAGACAGCGAAGTGCAGGCTGATAAGCAATGGCATTGCTCTTCATTTCTTTTATATGTATTATCTTCAAATGCATCTAATCCTTCTTGTACTTCTGTGGCAGTTACATCATCTATAATATTTCATTTTCATTATCGGGAAGGTGTTAACCCTTTTTTTAAAATCATAAGGGAAATATTAATGTTTGACTTTGCACGGTGGTTTTATTCTACTTTTTTATATAAAGTGCGTCTCATTAAGAATGAGATACCGTTCAGCTGCAAACAACTGAAGCCAAATAATACGATTGAGGAAAACATGTTTCAGTAATATGTTATTCTGTAATGAGACCCAGGGCGTTTAATCTGGAAAATATGTTTTTTTATTATTCCTATAGAAAAAGGCTTTGCGCTAGTTTCTGACAACGCAAGGTTTGCGTTTTCTGAGGAGCTCCCACAGCTGTCACTTTGTCGCGCGTCTCTAATGGCAACAATTGGTAATAGTATATTAAAACAAAATTTGCATAAGGAATGATTTTATCGCACCTGTTCGAGTATAGAAAACTCTGCATTAAATTAATAAATTACTTTGAATTTTCAACTTCTAAATTTTCTTTTGACTACTTACGTTGCGCCGTCGTCATGCATGCAATACTTCCTGGGCCACACATCTCCGTTGACTCGTTACCTAAAAAAAGTGATATTATTAACTCCATAACAATCTTCATAAACAGTCTATTATTCACAAGAGAAATAAAAGTGTTTTAATTCACTAGTGAATTAAAAATGTTTAATTCACTAGGGAATTAAAAAAGTTTCAATAAAGGACCACATATTTTTATTATTTCTTCAAATATTTACATTCAGTTACTCTTTCTCTTTGTAGTGTGTAATATACAATTACTAAAATTTAGATCAAATCGACGATGAATGGGAAAATTTATATCTTGATTTGAATATTTTTTATTCAAAGTTTCATCAAAATTGAATAGAAACATATATTGTAAAGGTTTATGACGGCACCACGTTGCGCTTGCCATATTATGTTTGTAATGGTTTGATCTGTGCTGTAATATTATAATGAAGATGATAAAATAAATAGTAATTACCACTACCTGCAAATATTCTTTTATTTGGGTCAAATTTCGACTGACTAAAAATACTTACTGGGTTCGTTAATTATTTATAAAGTAAACAGTATTGTGCCCTTTATTATACTTCATCCATCTGCAATTTAATCTTACAGAGGCTAGCTCGGTAGGCAAGATGACTCATATCTCAAAGCTGGGTTCCCTGATACGTTAATATTAAACTCGGGTGATACGCCACTGGAATATAAATTTAACTCGAGCGCGCAGACGCTATTTCTGTCAAACTCCTAGCACAAATTGGTTTATTTTGGTTAGTGTTTCGTTTTTGTGATTTAAACTAATAAAAGGTGTTTTATAAGCGATTTATCAGGTAAATTTTGAATTATCGCGCTCTTAGCGTCACTGATTCTTATTTGTTTGCAGGCAAAAACCTCCACTTCGTTGTTACAACATTAAATTTTTTTTTTGGAGCGTCGCTATTGGATCACCATAACCTCAAACTTGAATATGGCAATTACTGGATATTTGGTTTTTAATGGATGCTTAACTCTGCCTGGGTCTCGTTCATGAAGGTTTGCTCTAGTAGTCATGCGAATTTCCGGTTGCTAACACCGTTACTTTTAGTAAAATTTGGTACCTTGTCGATGAAAGCTGCGGCAGCTCATTCGGACTGCAGCTCCTGGTGATATCTGCCAGATGCGTAGTCCTGCGGTGCTGCTGGTGTTGTGGGGGCTTCCTATACGCTGTGCTGGTATACTGCTGCTAAAATCTTGGGCTCAGAAACTCAAAATGTGCCCTGACTGATGTTCGGGGAACTGCGTTGGCTTCCCCGATGTCCTCGGGATGTGGTCACGATGAAAAATTATATTTGGTGAGGAAAATGTTCCCCACATTCTCATAGGTGCACTGACAATTTCTTGACACACTGGTATACTTTTTATCGATAAAATTAATGATTTACTAGGTAAAATATGTACATTTCAGAGAGCACACAAACTGCATGTCATTAATAATTTTTATTCAATTGTCTCCCTTTTTCTTGGTCGTTAATAACAATTGCCTATCTAAGTTATAAAAACGAAATTGACCAAATACAATACAATAACTTCTTACACCAATATTTCTTATAACAAATTTTTTTTTTTCAAAATACTATTTCTAAATTATTGTCCTTTCAATTCGGTTTTAAATTGTCTCATAGCACCACTACACTTTGCTTTATGTAAATTGTCCATATTACTCACGTAATTACACTGACTTGTTTGTTCAATCGCGAATTTTGTTTCACATCCTGCTGTGTCCATTTCTTGTAATTTTCTTAACTGTTCGCTTTTCTCCAAATTTTCGAATATTGCTGTCCCATAACTATAATTGCCCTGTTCTGTTTGGTTTATGCTCGTTGCAACGTATTATCATAATTCTGCTTCTATTACCTTTATTTAAAATGCTCATAAACATATCCTATTTAATTATTCTGACATCTATGCTTCAATTAACACTCACATATTATAAACCTTTCTGTGACAGTTCTATTTATTTTGGTTCTGCTTTAATTTTGCACAAACCTCTTATATTTGGCTAATTTATAATTATCGATTCCAATCTATGAAAAACGAGCTCTGCCCTTTGCCTTTTCTATTAAATTCAATTCATTACTACCAGTATTTCCTTGAAAATGTAATTACGGATTGAAATTTACGTTCAATATAGCAGTTGCATGAAGTACCCCAACTCTGTGCTATCTGACTTGCTTTATTTATTTGTTGTGCTGCAAGCAGAGTTGAGTAGCGGGCTCAATACCGTCTCAATATACGCCACGTGAATTAAACATTTATTAACTCAAAGGTATGATCTCACTCGCACTACGTGCTCGTGAGCTCAACCTCTTTTAGTAAATAAACATATGTTTAATTCACTTAGCGCATAATATTTATTATCCAACACGTCTTTATTGTGACGCTATAATTATATGGATTTCAGTTAAATTATGTAAGTGATAACCCTCACGTGACTTATCAGTACTTCTTTCCACGCTCACATACGAAAGCCGGTCGTTACCATAACAAACGTGTTTGTTATGAAAAAATGCACATTTCACAGTTATACCGTGGGCTAAATATGTCATTTTAACCTAAAAACTGTTGACAATATGTCATTTTCACCTAAAAACTACTGAAAATATGTCATTTTGACCTAAAAATTACGGGAAATCTACTGACATTGTCAGTTGTCACAATAAAGCTGCCATTCAAAAAATTGCAAAAATGTGTATTTTTTCTGGTCGTGAAAAAAAATATATTTCCTCAATAAAAAAAACATTTAACGAATACAACGAATTTTCCGAGATATTAGTGCGGGCTGGTAAAAAGAAGCTCGACATTTTTAATTTGAATTGTCCGCACGAAAGCATTTTACAACAATACAAAATCTGTTATCAAATCTAATGTCTTTAGAAAACTAGTTGCGACAGGTATTGTGACTTTTTACAGTCAAGCTGGCAATTTAACACTGGTTCCTATGGAAAACTACCACAAATCGGAGGGTTTTTCCAGATTATTGGAGGGCCCTGGAAGTTGTTATCTTGCGGTCGGGTTGGAAGTGGTTTCACACCGCATTCGATGAACACTTGCACTTGTATTCACTAGCACACAAAGTCAAAGAGAGTCAGCGTGGGCGTGAGATTAATACGCAGTGGTGCGTTACGGAAATGTTTATATTGCACACATACAATGTAAAAGGGCTGCAAGTGCTGCGGACTCGGGATCTCCACGCTCAACCGGAACTGGACGGCTAAACGGGGCGAGAAGTACTCAAGGTACTACTTCGACTATTTCGAGCAAATACCCAGATACCTATTTCCGGAAAATACGCGAATAACTATTTCGGGAAAATACGCGAATAAGTAGTTCGGGAAAATACACGAATAACTATTTTGGGAGCCACGGTACAGTACCAGACGCAACCTCCTACCTGGAAAGCTTTTCCTTTGCGTCTAGGGCTCACCTCACAGCTGTTGTGGCACAGTGTCACAGTCACCCTGTAACATACATGCACAAGGCGCAACAGTATCAAGAAAAAGACGGTATGGTTAATACATCTATTGGATCTCCGTTGGTGATCTAATAAACATGTTACAAAATACAAGTAGGTATAGTAATTCAAAGGATTGACTTAATCGTTAAGCCCAGCTGGGGAAAGCGCTTACTGTCTATAGGGCCAGCGCACAGCTGAGTTGGATACCAGACCCAGGCCAGATGTAATGGCTGAACGTAGGCTTAAGCCCAAAGGCTGGTCGCCGTAACGCGTAAAGACAAGGCCTGAATTTGGGCCCAAGTCAATCGAGCGCCCTGTATTATAACGTACAAGGCCGCCTGGCGGCACAAACTGGCGGTACGCAATATTACATTTAGGCGTTGACTGCGCTATCATTAAAGTGGGCTGACTGCGCACAAGTTGACGCACACCAATAAACTTTTTAGTTAGAGTGTACTTGCACTGTACTATTTCACAAACGATTCCACATAAAACATGCGATAGTAGTCAAGTCGGCGTTGGCACGCCACAGTAAATTTTACAAGGGGTGTACGTCACTCTGGCATCATGTTTGCAGCAAAATTTGAATGCGAGAAGCGGTACAATTGAAATTAGTTGATATCGCAAGCGTTAATTCGCATCAGCAATTTTTACAAGGAGTGTACGTCACTCTGGCATCATGTTTGCAGCACAATTTGAATGCGAGAAGCGGTACAATTAAAATTGGCGGCGACACAAAGGTTATTACAGATCGTTACCTTGTTGGCTCGGCTAATGCCAGGTGGAGAAGCATTCCTTACAGCAGTCGAACGGGCCTCTGGCACCTAACGTGGCTCATGCGATGCAGGAGAAAAATGGTTGGATGTCCTTACGAATCGCCTTTTGGAATGAAGTTTTTGCGTTGACCTCCCAGGGTTATGCAAATGTTGACAACGTAACCGTTACACGTATAAACACAGCGATCGTGATCCCGCTTCTTTGCAAAGGAACCGCGGCTTAAAAGGGCTAACAAGCCGACATAATGCTGCATTCATGCAACGACACGTAAAAAGAACACGGATTGCTACCACACGAGTTTACTCAAGCTCGACCCTCTGCCAACTGCCGCGAGGCCAGCGTGCATCAAGTGCACCTGGACTCGATAAAACGCTTCAACCAATCCCAACGCGGAATCCTTTAAACGTGCCCTTCCCGCTACGATATGGCCCACAGGCCAAGACGCACAGTTCCGATCTTAGGACGAAACTGATCGCGCTCTTTTCACCCTTCACGTTCATATTTTGCAAAGGAAAACTTCGTCAGTCTCTCGACGACACCACTGTTGAAATGAATCTGATCGAAACCAAATCGACGGGTAGCATTGGTTGTCTTTATTCAACGCTTACATTTGTTATTACACACTATCTTTGTCGTCGATGAACCTCAAGGATTTCTTCCGCACTTCACGATACAGTTCCGGCCGTAACTGTGGCCTGCGCAGTTAAAAATATTCAGCATGTTGAAAGATCGCAGATCTCGCCGGAAAGGCGACCACTTCATGTTGAGTTTTGGACTGAACCGATGAACTGTACAGTTCAAAACTCGCTAAAATCGTAGCGTGAAGAGCCCGTTTTCGACACGCGACTTTTTGGCGCAAATTGGGCACTAACCGTCCTTGTCGCACCTACAGGCTAAATTCTTGAAGGTTCGAAATATTGGAGGCGCTTACATACAGCTACCACAACAAAACTAAAGGGGGTATCCAAAATGATACGAGATATTGCGCTTGGAGGCCAGGGGCGTCCACAATTATTTTAAAAAAAATTTATATGCGATGAACCCAAATAACTAAAAAAGGTTTAAAATACAGACAGGCTGCTCTCAAGCTTAAATGACTAATTGAATTGCTGTAGACTGCCAAAATGACTGACATACTGCAGCGACGAAATAATATCAGCTGATGGAATTGTGAGGAACGCAAAGACGATACTAAACAGCGAGATTCTCACAATATACAGTGTGTATTAGAAGTTATTACTATGTATCCAAGTAAAATAATTGAAGATGTTAACAAGTATCGAGAAGATGGTAAATATATATTAGATCTCGAAGCACCTACAGCAAGAAGATTAAGAATGCAAAACAAACAAATCAAATGCCCCGATCGTTTTTGGCGCTATATTTACAACAGTTTGATTTAAATAATTATCTTGTAAAAGTGAAGGTGTTTAAGAAGTTCAAAGAATTATCGATATCAACGTTTTTTAAGACAAACAGTTAATTTGAGTAAATTCAAAAATTGCACGAGAACAGATTTGGATTGCAGAATCGAGATATGGAATAGAAGAAATGTATGCGGTCATGATATTGTTAGGTTACGACTGTAAAAAATTAGCCAATGTTTCCTTCAATTATCCTTCTTCCTTAAAAGTCCGGTCCAGTTGCCCAAATAGCCCAAAATTTGGATCCGGCTCGAAGGACCAATGTAAAATTTAGCCAAGTCCACTATGGAACTTAGAAATTCTATAGTATTGTAGGACCAGGTTAGTCCTTGACAGGAGATGGAACTTGTAGTTGTTGCTATAAGAGATAACGAAGATTGGTCAGGCCAAACCAACCCTTTACAGACAATTTGCGCCTTCGTCTATCGTTACCAATGAATACACTCTTATTGCTAAAGGTATATTGATTAAAAATAACAATACAGATGCTTATATACAAATAATGTGGGCTGTGTTTTTAACCCACTATTAAAAATTACGATCGCATGAACATAATGTAATGTAATCATATATGTTTATTGCAGTCTGACCTAGTGCACTTCGCAAAACGTAAAGGTTTGCAACATGCTTACTATACTAATTTGTAACTTGACACAGAAACTCGATGCAAATTGCCGAGTCTTGTCAACAAACCATTTATCTAGCACGCGTTATGCAGTTCTTGTAACCTGATTACATGCATTGTTGTATTTACACAATTTCAGTTCGTTTTACACTTTTTTGTTAAATTCATGTTCAAACAGAAGTTTGAACAACGACTAATCATCCGTATTTATATATTGTTATGGTAATTGTATTATTGACTATTCTGTTAGTCTTATTTACAACTTTTTTATGTACTAATTATTGTACGAAATATGTTCGAGATGATGACGAATAATATATTCTAATCTTATTTTGAGTGTTAGTGATGTTAATGGAAGGTATAATTAGAGGTGATCATTTGGTTTTAAATTATTGTTGTACGAGGTGTCTAATGAATCGAGCACTCAACAACAACATGGTTTCTAAAGAGGGGCTTTAAAAAAACTTATCAATCAGCAACGATATAAATGCTCCAAAGCTGGATACACAAAGACAAAGACTTATATTGTATAAATGATTTCTCAATCCTGTCATGCGTATTGTGAAAATATTATCGGTGAAGGGAAAATCGCCAACCCCTGTTGCAAAGAAACCAATGATCGGCGACATAAAAAAAGAAGGACCTAGAAAAAGGACTGGTCCTAATAAAGAAAAACTCTTGAAACAATTGGACTTCATACGGGGATTTTGCGCTACGAAACCTCTTATTATAATACTCCGGCAGTCATGGAAGCGATCATCAAAGAATTTTTTGTCTTAAAAATACACTTGGACTTGAACCTCTCTGCTACGGCATCGCTATTTTCAAACTGCTGCTGCTGTTACAAACGTAAAACGTTTTTAAGGATACTGGAAAAACCCGGGTCGCTGGTTATTACCGGCTTACCGCTCGTCTCTACCGTTATCACAGTCTGAGGTTAGGCGCGAGTTACGTGTTTAGAAATGCTTCCTAGTTTAAAGATAAGATTGTATTCTGCTAGATCTTGTTACAGTATTAAATTGATCTTACGACACTCACGAATGAGTGAGTGCCAGTTACTTAATCAAGTCCGGGAAACGTACACACTTACCCTGGAAATCGTAAGAAACAGGCTAAAAACCGCGGCTCAAATACGCTTTCGGGAGAATAATTTTCAAATTGATATGGGTTCGTTTGTTCGGAATATTCAGTGTCTAGTTGGGTATGATGTAGTTCTTCAGATATAAAATTAGGTGGCTGATTCGATTGCCTGATATAATTTTGTCTGAAATTCGGGTTAAATGGTATAGATGGTATGGTAGCACGAGTAGCTTGTTGTGAAGCTGGTCGCTTTTTAATGGTTGATAGCTCCATTGGTTCGGGCTTGAAGCTATGCTGGAAATTTCTTTTTGGGGCAAATACGTCATTATTCTGCGTCTTTGCACCAAAATATGGGAATGGTTTTGATTGGAATTGCATATTTGTATTCTGGGTAGGTCTGGGATTATAAAATTGATTTTAATTCGAAAAACGGGACTGATAATTGTATTGATTGTAATTTTGACGAGGGTAATTGAATTTTTTGTTAGACGTTTCAGGGGTTATTGAAAATTTTGATTGACTGTTTTGAGGTTTATTTAAATTTTGGAAATATCTTATGTCTAATTCGTCTTTAATGTGTTGTAGAGCAACTTCCAATGAAGCTGAAGATTTACCTCTTATGAAGCTTCCTAACGGTTTGAGTAGTCCACCCACTAAAATTTTGAGTGCTAGATCTTTAGCATCTTTTACTTTAAAGTCTTTAATAATTTGATCTTCTGGGCCTAAAGCAATTTTTGAGTTTAATACTGCCAATAAGGATCTAATTGTGTTATAAAAATTTACAGGGGATTCCTTCTGGAATTGTTGTAACCTGGTGAGATCTATCCGTATATTTAACTCGGAACGTTGATCTCCAAAATTGTCTATTAGGGTTTGCTTTAGCGCATCCCATAAATTAAATGTTTGTGCTGTTATTGCCTCGAGTGCAACGTCTTTGAGACGATTTCTTGCAGATGAGAGCAATAACTTGTTAATATATGTTGTTGGGGTTTCTGTTTGCCAGAACTGACTGAAAATGTCCTCAACAGCCCTTATATATTCTGATAGTTCCGCGGGGTTGCCTTCGTACCTTGGTATTTCATTTAAAAGTGAGGTATGAAAACCTATCGGGTAACGGGCAAATGGTGCTGCCTGCTGAAATTGTGGGGCATTTTGCAATGCGGATGTTTGTTGAATTTGGTCAACCATGTTAAGGTTTATAGATTCGTTATAATTACTTGAAAATGATGGTCTTGTACGACCTAAAAGTGATCTCGATCGATCTCTACACAGAGAGGCAAGAGTGCGTTAGCAAAATTAAGTGAGCCTATCGCACACGCTAACGGTCACGCTTACCACGCCCTCCTTGACCTTAAAATCTAATGTGCAATGTTTGATTACAAAAAAAACCAACGGCTTATATTGTCTATCAATATCAAGACGCATGCCTCAATTTAGTAATCCATTGCGTTTAAAAGCTAAATATTAATATTAATGTTAGTAGGGGTTTAATGTTTTGTTTAATTCACTTTAATAACTTGAAATTTCTTACTTCATATCGTAGTAGTCTCGATGACCTGGTGATGTGGTGATCTCGATGATCAGGGCTCTCCAATAGAGCAGGACTCTACAATAGTGCAGGACAGGAACCAGCGGTGCTAACCCGGGGCGATGTGTGTCCCTCGCAAAGATGATCGGCAAAGTTGGCTCGCTGTTGTCGCAGGTTGAGGAAAGGCCACAGGAATCCAGCGGACGATTTTTGTTCCTTCGGAAGCCTGGATCTGGTCCCCAAGGGATGTTGATGTCGAATTCTCGGTTAAGTATTGAAATACCAGGAAAATACGGCTATTCAATGGTCGGAATAATGTATCTTCCCCAAGAATCCACCAAGACTGCGCCAGTTTTGTTTTACGTCCAGGAAAACAAGTTTTTAAAAACTAACTTTATTTTCTATTAAAACACAGACGGAAATTACATTATGCGGTGAAGCCGTCTAAACGTAAAGTAAAGCGCTCTTAATGCGTTTCTACAAAGGTAAACTATAATCTAATGCAACATTCGCACTCCGGATGCTGCGTTTCTAATAGATAAGCTTATCTTATGCCAGCTTGGCTACTCTGGTATCGTAACTCGCGGGCGAATGTTTACGGAGCCAGTACTGTCAACGTCAGTTACGAAAGGTAATTATTAATATTACACATCTGACTGTATTTATTACATAACGCTTTAATTATTTCAAAAACACTCTACCTGTAACGCAAGAAGTAACTAGAATAACTTTACAACTTCACTTCCAGTTCGAAATTGTAGTTTTATAACCTCACCTTACTTTATACCGCACATGAGCTTAAAGTAAACAACTTATTTCTTTAACCACGGTAAACTATAAAACGTCACTTTTAGTGAAACAAGCTAGAGCTAAAAGGCCTACTTTTAGTAGTGGTCGTAGAGAAAAGATCTTTTGGTGGCACATGGTGTGCTGTGCATTTCCATATAAATTGCGTGGACTTTAAATGTACGGATTATTCTTGTTCAGTTTAAAATTTAGACGCATAATTTTGAATTTATCGCCTCTGCACATCACCAAGACCATGGCGATTTCAAGGTCACAAAAATTGAGTATGCTGACATCAAAAGCGCCGACACAGGGAGGCCATTCTGATTTAGGATATTATTCTGTGGCTTCGCCTCGGGTTATTTCTAGGCAACGCACTTTCGGGTTGTTATTTGTCAAAATTATTGCGGGTGATTATCACTGCCCTTGGTAAATTATAGCTGATAATTAACCTTCAATTAAATTATGTAATTATTCAGTATGTGCACCTTGGATTGCTCCCTAGATTTTAATTTGATTGGAGGTTCTGATTATAATTACGCGTTGGTCATCTTGGTATTGATGTGACGTCACAATTACCTCTCTCACTCCCAACTTGCAAGCTCTCTCCGTCGTCGCGCTGTCTGACGTTGTTGCTCCTAACTCCGATCATTGCCTCTCTCCTGCACTTCCTGGCTTGCTTGCAAATTTATTTCATTTAAAAAAATATCTGTGCTGGTCGGTTTTGAACCCGATACCACTCTATTGCAACATAGAGGCTTAGCCATCTGAGATACCCAGACTTTCGGAATATTCAGAAGACAGTGTATGTTAATTTCTGAATATAAAAAAGTACACTTAAGGTGGCTGACGTCAGACAGACACCGGATTGACGCTTTTGAAATGTGGTGTTGGAAGAGAATGCTGCGCATACCATGGACAGCACGAAGAACAAACGCATCGGTTTTAAACGAACTGAACATTCGCGACAGACTATCCACCATCTGTCGACGGCGAATATTGGGATATTTTGGACACGTTATACAAGGAGAGAACACCAACCTGGAGAAATTGGTGGTTCAGGGGAAGATAGAGGAAAAACGACCCAGAGGTCGATCTCCATCGAGGTGGCTAGATCAAGTAAAAACTTTCACCGAAATGCCCCCACATACCACACTAAGAAAAGCAGAAGATATAACAGAATGAAGAGGAATAATAAAGCCATAAGAACATAGGATCACGACTCCTCAGACAATGAGGAAAACGATGAAGAAGAAGGAGGTGGCTTATTATCTAATTTTACATTACATGTACAATTTACAGATGAACTGTCACTATTTGAAAGCTGCTTGATATTAGAAAACTATTTATTGATTGTATGAAACTAACTTAGACATGACTTACACTTTCCATGATGTACATGAAGTTTTGGTTGGAGTATTATACCTACATTGAATTTTGAAGAAAATTTTACTATACTCGTATAATTAAATTAAATATTTAGAAATTTAAATGCGCCATAAAGAAATAAAATGTGATAATTGTTTCTTCAGTCATATACACCTTTAATACTTGATAATAATTTACATTATTAAGGAACCAAAAACTTGATTTTTATATACTTTTATCAAAGAAGTAACGTATCTCATTAATTGTTAGCTAACACTGTTGTTATAAATAACATGTCAATTCGTAACGCCCGCGGTTTGTATTATAACAATGAAGATTGTTTTTTTATTTAAACCGTCGGCGTCGTCGCGATTATCAATCGCTCATTGTTTTTTGGAAAGAACAAGAAGATAGAGTTTTCGATTTCACTACTTTTTCTTTAAGACATCGAGGTAACCATGTTAGAATTTTATCTAACTACAATATCGATGGATATCGCCGGCATCGTTTTTCCCTAGACGTTATTGATTTTTTCGCATTTTGTATAATAATGTGCTATTTTACTAAATTCAAAATCGATTAATAAAGTGGCACTTTGGTGCATAGAAATGTCACTTTACTATATGGTAATGTCACTATCAAATTCGAAGTTTACAGGTTAGGCTTTTCTGTCAGTTTGTGTCAAATTCAAGGTTAGTAGGTTAAGTTTTGTGTCAGTTTGTGTCAAAACTGACGGAAAACCTAACATGCTAACCTCGAATTTGACATAGACTTACAGTGCCACCAACATATTATTCAAACGTTTGAATTTCCACAGCCGCCCTTTTTAATGGACATGTGATATAATACTTTTATATAAATGTTTGTTTATAAATACTAATACAAAATGTGAAAAAATAGTATACACACTTCGTAAGAAAAGTAGTACTCAATCAAGCTATATTCGTTTAGTAAAACTTTGCTTTTCTAAACTTGTGTAATATACTCTTACTCCATTTGAATCAAATTAAAACCTCGATTACTCGTTATGTTCGGTGAAAAAACTAACAGGATTTGTGTGTAATTGTGTACCTTAGTACAATATCGATGGTACCTCTGCAGTTCTTGTCCCAGAATCGCCAGCATCATATTCTTTCCAAGAAAAACAAGAAGATTCAGTTATTGATTTAACTACTCCGCCTTTAAGTCATCCAGGTAACCATGTTAGCATTTGATCTAACTACAATACCGATGCGGACTCTGCAGTGCTAGGACCACAATCGACGGCATCGAGTTATCGTTTGTAACAATGAATTTCTCTTGTTTACAAGTTTACAAGGACAATTTGTTTTTATTAAGTGTAAGGATCGCATTATTGCGCTTTGTTTAATTAAATAACGTAACAATATTTGTTTAATAGCTATTTATATATCAAGAGAGCAAAGTGTATAATTTCCTTCCGCGGGCAAAGTTTGCTGCCCGACGCAAAGCGGAGGGCCGTAATTGCACGAGGGATTAAATTCACTTTGCCCCCATGATATATATATATATATATGTGCACGGCTATCTTACTTGCCTCCGAACATATGACAGACACCCACGCCTCCATGTCAAGGAACATGTTTTTCCTTGTGTATTCCTCGTCAACCTCTTAAATAAGGTTTTCGTAACAGAAGCATCAAGAGAGGGGTAAGGAATTTTGATATTTGAGATATACAAAAAAATGGTGCACACAAAATAGCAACACAGCTCCGACTACACTGCTGCAATGTGGCCTCCCATTGTATATCGCCGTGTTACACAATCGACATACTCACCTCCAGCAACGTTGCCGTTCTGTTGCACCTTTTGCCGATGGAATAAAAGTAGCGCGTCGTTTTGTTTTCGGATTTTGGCACGGCGAACGTGATAACGTATATAAACATCGCGCGGATGGCATTCTGCGTGTGTTAATAAATTCTTGTGGGTACCTAACATAGCTATATTACTACAAATAGCTTAATAAAATCAGTTGCCCTGTAGTTACTGAAATCTTGCAATATAATATTTGAGTTAAGAATTAATGAGTTACAATTCTTAGAAAAAACAACCAACAAAACTGCCACAATCATTTTTTAAAACTGAATTGTCATATTTCGAAAATCTATTATATTAGCCAACTTCGTCTGGGCACGGCATGCGATCAATGGTGTTGATTATCTTTTAGTGAAAAATATGGATACCAGACCAAGCTGCATAATACGAATACTGAAAAATTAACGGTAACGGCGTACGCTCACAGAATTAACAACACTGAATTTTGGTAATCGAAGCATGGGCTACTATACAGGGGCCGGCAACAAAGATATTTCTAAAACTACGAGAGTGACATAAAGTTCGTATATATAGGTACTGTCAGATGTTGAATTCGCTCACTTGCCAAAATGGAATACTCAGACCTAAAGTCCCGAGAGCATGGCTTAATTGCCATGTCGGTTGAGCGCCGACCGGGTGCGTCCCCAGGTGGCGGATAGGGGAACGGCCACGACCCTTTACGGGAATGACTGGTCAGCAGCACAGCTGTCGCAGACCAACTCGCATACCGTAAACCACCAGTGTTTGATGCAACGACCCCTGAGTGGCCTTCGGCGCTCAGGGTAGTGTCAACCTGGGGCACGGGGAACTGGGCTTAACCGCCTGGTTTGTGTGGATGGGGCCCCACTATAAAAACCCCCCTAATCCCAAGGTACGGTGCGCGCCGAAGGGATGCATGGCCAGGAGGCAACCTGGTCCCTAGCGACCAACCTCGGGGCACCTGGCGCACCCCGTTGTATTTAGCCCTTCACGTATGCAGGGGGCTCCGTGCGTGTCGAAACCCTTTCCCCCATACTCGTGGGAACAATATGGATAACGAAGACATATTACCTAACCTTTCCAGCGGGGATGAAGAAGCCCTGTTGAAATCACCCAAATCAGATGTGGCTGAAAAAACCATAACTGAGGAGGGAACCACCGTCGATTTGGAGGCTGATACCCTAACCTCCAAAATCGAAAAGGTGTCACTGCAACGGCTTTCTGGAGCACAGAGACGGAAAGCCGCAATCGAGAGGGCCAAAGCTCTTGGCGAACCCATACGCCATAGGAGAAAGAACCCCAAGAAACCTAACACAAACCGTGACGAGAGCTCACACGCTCCCACCGGCAGTGTTAAGAAAGGTGAAACAGCTGGCGGCTCAGGCGTACCGGCTACTACACCTTCTAAGAAAGGAGAAATAGCTGGCGGCTCAGGCGTACCGGCTACTACACTTTCTAAAAAGAGGCAGAGGTCCGACGGGAGCACACCAAACTCCCAAACCGCGACAACTGCAAAAAAGTCCTGCACTGATGATAATGCAGTGAGGAAAGAAACCTTTAAGGAAGCCCTTAAAGGATTAAAAATGGCTATAGCTCCTCAGGACTTCCCAGAGACACGCCTGACGGAGGAACAAGCCGAAGAAATTCAGTCCGCACTGTTGGGACAAATCCAACCCGGAGGGGAAGGAACAGGACCACAGTTCAACAGCTGCTACTTTGAAAAAGGTGCAGTCATCCTCTCCTGCAAGAGCGAGGAAACGAAGTCATGGCTGACAACCACGACTCCAAACCTCCAGCTGTGGGAGGGAGCTAGGCTCAGAGTAGGACCAGCCAAGGAGATCCTGAATGCGGCCAAAGTACTTATGTGGGCTCCCAAACCCTTTAGTACCAAACCGCAGAAGGATATCCTTGATCTCCTTAAGACCCAGAACAAGGGGCTGAAGACAGAGGACTGGCGAGTCATCAACAGTGTATCGGAGCCTAAAGGCAGGACACTGATCATGTTGATCGACGAGGCATCCCTAACCACTCTCCGTAACCTGAACATGAAGCCATGTTTAGGCCTAGGCAGAGCAACATTCAGATGTTTATCTGTACCTACCCCTGACGGACAAGATGGCGCCAGCACCAGCAAGTGTCCTGAGGCTACTGCAAGTAAACCTCCAACACAGTAGGGGAGCCACGGCTGTATTATGCAGCCGGTTACAAACCGAGGACATTGATGTGGCCCTCATCCAAGAACCATGGATAGTAAGGGGCCAAATAATGGGACTCGGACAAGCCAGAGGTGAGTTAATATACGATAAATCCTCTGATATACCCAGGACATGTATTTATGTAAGAAGGGGGGTAAAATACATGGCTCTGTACAACTTATGTTTTAGGGATCTAACAACCATTAAACTGAAACAAATTAGGGAGGGCAACGAGAGGCAGGTAGTGATATCCTCCGTATACCTTCCCTACGATGCCATCAACCCTCCACCAAGCACAGAGTTGATGGAAACTGTAACGTTCTGCGAGGCCAACCGCCTCCAGTTCTTAGCAGGCTGCGATGCCAATGCGCACAACACTGCATGGGGCAGCACGGACACAAACCAGAGAGGAACCGATCTCCTGGAATATTTGGTAAGTAATAACTTACAAATACTTAACCGAGGTAGTGAGCCCACTTTTGTAACTCGACGTCGGCAAGAAGTCATTGACATAACTCTGTCCACGGCTGGACTGCAGGACAGAGTAATACAATGGCGCGTATCTAACGAACCATCACTGTCTGATCATAGACACATTGAGTACTTCCTGGCAGATTTTGAAAAGGCAACAATAACCTATCGAAATCCCAGGAAAACTGATTGGGCTGCATACAGGGAGGAACTTCTTAGCAAGTTATCCGATGTTAAAACCCATATCCATACGCCAGCAGACATTGAGGTAATTGTGGACCAAATGAATGACGCCATACTAACCTCATATGAAAACAACTGTCCATTGAGAAAGAGACAGACCAACAGGAAGGTCATATGGTGGAATGAACACCTGGCCAACCTGAGGAAAAGAGCACGAAAACTCTTTAACAGAGCAAAAAGGAACGGAGAGTGGGGCCAACACGCCCAGGCTCTAACCGAATATAACAAAGCTCTGAGAAAAGCAAAAACAGACTCATGGAGGAGCTTCTGTGGGGACATTGAAGGCACCACAGAAACAGCACGCCTCCACAAAGTTCTGTCAAAAGACCCTTTAAATCCAGTCGGGAACATGCTAAAACCGACACAGGAATACACAACTAGTGAAAGGGAAACCCTGGAAATGCTAATTCAAGCACACTTTCCAGGAGCACTGATGGCTGATCAGGCTAACATAACATCACAGCCAGTCCCTAGCAACTTCTCAAAAAGGCCCGCGAGAGACGAGTGGAAGGTAGCTAGGGAAGTGATCAGTCACAGCAAGGTACAGTGGGCTGTAAAATCCTTCTCACCTTATAAATCACCCGGACCAGATGGAATCTTCCCCGCTCTACTGCAGCGGGGAATAGACCTTCTGGTACCGATCCTAATTAAGATCTTTCGCCTATGCCTAGCGGGAAACTACTTGCCACTGGCGTGGAGACCGATCAAGGTCGTCTTCATTCCCAAACCAGGGCGAGCATCGTACACCCTGCCAAAGGCATATAGACCGATTAGCCTAATGTCTTTCTGTCTAAAGACTATGGAAAAACTGGTAGACAGGCACATACAAGATGGGGTCTTGAAAGACAATCCCATACATCGTAGCCAATATGCATATCAACCAGGAAAATCATGTGAATCGGCACTTCACAACCTACTCAGTAGGGTAGAAATGTCGATAACCAACAAGGAAGTAGCCCTAGCTGCTTTCCTGGACATAGAGGGAGCATTTGATAATACCTCCTTCGAATCAATAATGACTGCAACCCTAAGACATGGCGTGGACGACATCACAAACAGATGGATAAAAACCATGTTAGAGGGACGCCAGATACAGGCCGATTTGGGAGAAGAATCCCTCAAGGCACGTGCTGTCAGAGGTTGTCCACAAGGGGGTGTACTATCCCCACTACTGTGGAACATGGTAGTGAACGATCTCCTGCAGACACTCAATGACGAAGGGTTCTACACCCAAGGTTATGCAGATGACATAGTCATTCTCATAAGGGGCAAGTATCCAACCATCATTGCAGCTCTCATGCAAAGGGCACTGAACATCACTCAGGCATGGTGCAATAGGGAAAACCTCAAGGTAAACCCTAGCAAAACATCTATAATACCTTTCACTAAGAAAAGAAATGTAGAGGCCTTCAACAACCTTACAATCTTTGGTGAAAGAATTCAGGTTAGCCAGGAAGTTAAATATCTGGGTATTACCCTAGATGCAAAACTAAACTGGAATGCACACCTAGACAAAATAGCAAACAAAGCAAAAATGGCCCTCATGATGGGTAGACGCATGTTTGGTAAAACATGGGGACTGAAACCAATGATGGTTCATTGGTACTACATAACAGTAGTCAGACCCGTGATATCCTATGGCACCTTGGTATGGTGGCCAAAGGTAGAACAAAAAACAGCAATTAAAAAACTATCCAGGATACAGAGACTGGCCTGTTTGTGCATCTGTGGAGTTATGAATAGCACTCCAACAGCATCTATGGAAGCTCTCTTGGGACTAACACCTCTAGACATATATCTAAAAGGGGAAGCCCAGATTGGAGCATACAGAATGAAAACCACCGGAAACTGGAACACCAACCAGGAACGGTGCGGACACAAACGGATACAGGAAGTGGGCGAAGGTAACCCCATCTTAAAAATGGGCTCAGACTACAGCCTTCCAGAGTATTCCTTTGACAAACCTTTCACTGTGAGGTACGATCGCAATGACTGGACCCAAGAAACCTCAACCCACCTGCCAAATGGGCTAGTCTGGTACACAGATGGATCCCGAACAGCAGAGGGCACGGGTGCTGGAATACATGGCGTAAGACCAAAAGAGGACATTAGTGTATCTCTTGGGACCAAAGCCACAGTCTTTCAAGCTGAAATCTTTGCTATAATGCAATGCGTCCAGGAAAATGCAAAACGCGGGTATTCCCAACAACGCATAAGCATACTTTCTGACAGTCAAGCGGCACTGAAAGCGCTTGAATCACCTCGTGTAAGCTCTGTGCTAACAAGAGAATGCTTAAATCACCTGACACTCCTAGCTGAAAAGAACACTGTTCAGCTCATTTGGGTGCCAGGGCACACAGGGATAGAGGGAAACGAAGCGGCAGACGCCCTCGCAAAAGCTGGTGCATCTACCCCATTTATAGGCCCAGAACCTGTATTTGGTATACCCAAACAAAGCATCCGAACAGCGATAGAAAAATGGACCGTTAGACAACACGCTTCTCGCTGGGATGCCACACAGGGACAAACACTGGGGAAGGAAATAATTAGAACGCCTTCTCGCAGACTAACAACCGATGTACTCCATCTAGGACGAACTCAGATCAGACGGCTGGTAGGACTAGTCACAGGACACTGCCACCTGAGAAAACACCTACACAAAATAGGCATATACAGAGGGGACATACTCTGTAGATTATGTCAGGAAGAGGAGGAGACAGCCTCACACATAATCTTCGACTGTCCAGCGTTACTCCGCAAAAGACAGCAACTTTTCGGGGGAACTCCACACGGAGCAGCTCTCACACACGAGCACCTCGTAAAACACCTCCTACAACTCGTTGAAGGTGCAGATCTATTTTAATAGGGTCAGGGGGGGCACAAAAGACCACAGAGTCGAAGTGCAAAACTGGGCTCACTACTAACCCATCTAAATCCCTGCTTTTAATCAATCAATCAATCAATCAAGTGTCGAATTTCCTGCGGTCATAACGCTGATTAGAGTTAACTTAATACCGCCCGTATTGCAAAAGAATTCGATAAATTAACAACATTATCATTAAATGTTGGATTTATGGATTGTTTTGACGCCATTACCTGGGCCTGCATTTTGAAGTGTCCGTACAAGAGAGATTCACAGTCTAAAAATTGTCGAAAAATGGTGTCCGTGTCCGTTTAAGAGAGTGTCCGTTTATTAGAGAAAATTTTATTAGTAAAGTTAATGCAAGCAAGTTGGTTCCCAACAAAATGTCCGTGTAAGAGAGGTGTCCGCTTATTAGAGGTGTCCGGTAAGGGAGATTTCACTGTATATGACATCAATCTCGAAACCACTTTCAATTTGACTCAGAAGAAAGTTATGGTAGACGCCAAGATTAGTAACAGTAGAACGGCCTTTGTAGAAACCGTGCTGTTCACTGGCAATAGAAACTTTATAAACTCTAAACAGTTCGTCAG